>JAWPHD010004926.1:5000-175019 GCA_037043455.1 Cyrtodaria siliqua
ATTCCAACTAGCCGTCAGAAATACTATACTCACCAAAAAAAAAGAGTACCCCATTGTTTTTTGCTAGTATTCCCATAGGCCAGTTTTTGAGGGTATAGGACAGCTTGAACTGCGCTTTAATTAAAACACGTTTGATGTTTATAAGCACACTTCACTGAGTTATAATTATTCCTTTAAACAGTTTCAAATTTTGCCAAACAATACTCCTCTATGGATGCTGTGGAAACCTTAACGTGAGGTTATTTGATTTGACTTAATTTTGATAATCAAAAGATGCTACCTAAACAATCTGTTTGTAGATTTTATGTGTTTTTGGTGGTCGATCTAATTATTCTATATACATCATTTATTATTTCCTGTTTTGCTGTCTATATAATAAGGGAAAGAAAAATGGGTACTTTTTTTACTTTTGCTCAATATATATTATAAAAGGGACGTATAACAAAAGGGACGTATAACGTTCTCCCTGATAATACTCTTGGGGGGAAGTCCGTATTTTTCTTGTTGTAAAACCGAATAGGTGATATCACTGATTCGAATAGGTGATATCACTGATTAAAAACGAAAGGGTGACATCACCTATTGAATGGGATATATCACCTATTTGAATGAGTGATATCACTGATTCGAATAGGTGATATCACCCATTCGTTTTTAATAATATCACCTAATCGAATTATTGATATCCCTCATTCAAATAGGTGATATCACCCATTCAATAGGTGATATCATCCTTTCGTTTTGAATCAGTGATATCACCTATTCGAATAAGTGATATCCCTCATTCAAATAGGTGATATCACCCATTCAATAGGTGATATCACCCTTTCGTTTTGAATCAGTGATATCACCTATTCGAATCAGTGATATCACTGATTGAATATGTGATATCACTCATTTAAGTTTAAATGAGTGATATCACCTATTCGAATGAGTGATATCACTCATTCAAATAGGTGATATCACTGAATTGTATTAAAAACAATACGGCGCCTCATATTATGCATTGTCAGAAGAACCCAGTGATGAACAACTGTGAACACGGCGAGTGCCCCATACAATCTGACAAGCATAGGGTCCGCCATTGCTCGGTGATCGGTGATTTAATGACGCGTACAATTGGCAATTTCTTTACTTTAATTTGTTTTGTTAAATTCCTACATAGCATGAACCTTACATGAACTTGTTGTACGTCTCTCAACTGTCAACACTCCTGTAACTATTACTATTACGTTACCCATTTCTCCATACTGATAACATGTGACACGGGTAAAACAAGAGGAATACGATACATTTAGACACGGTTTCTTTTGTTTCATGCCTTGTAAACAAAATGAGATAGTACTGATCTTGGTATTTAAATGTGCTAAAAGTCATTAAACTTACAATCTTCAATTGAGCGGTAATCGGATTCTTTTTTATTTACGTTTTACTTGTAACAAATACTGTCAAATGTCGCAAAACAAATGTCGGCGAAACAAAAGAACACGGACAATTGGAATGTGGCAATTTAACCGATTGAAATACTAGCACGCTAGAAGTTCACAAATGTGGTAAAAGTTTCTTCTTTTATTGCCATCTTTCTTATTGTTTTATCAGACGTTTTTTGTTTGTAAAAGCGGAAGTCGTTGACATATATGCGTCAAGGCATGACTATGAGAACAGTAGTCTCTATATAGGTCACGTTCTAAACCACGAAGAGCGATGGGAGTAAATTCTTCATAAATAAATGTAGTCAGCATTTGAAATTCTGAGTCATCTTATAGGGTTAACACTAAGACAAAGAATGTTCCCAGAAACTGCAGTATAAAGATACATTCAAAATATCTGCTTCCCAAGGCATTGAACAATTTCAATAACCAGTCAAAGAGCAGAAACAGAGTTGTGGTCCTTGATAAAACGTGATATATTTTGCTTTGTAAACGTTGTAGGTCCTTCATCCAAACGGCCTATATAAACATTTAAAATTCAATAAATGCGAGTTTGAAAACCAGCCATATCTAATAACACAGACCCCCACCCATCCATCCATCACAAAAAAGGTAAACCAAAATATGACGCCCTTCCCCTGTTATAAACTTTATGTTAGCCATTAGAGCGTCCGCAGGCTCTCTTTGGCCTGTTGTTATTTAACTCCTGTTAACTTTACCGACCATTTTAGATTTTGCGGTCATCTGGATTTCGCAACCACATCTGCATTTGGACTGGTATACACTTCAGAACCGAGTACCCTTTTCTATCTGATTCCGCTGATTACATCCTTGCATGTAATTTGACTGTGACATTACTGACATTACGCCTTACCAAGTGCTCTATGCGCAGATTCATGTTTCATGCACGGTATATGTCAAGAAAATATATTGTCATATAATGAAACTGGTATTTTGTCAAGTTTTATTATTTGTGTGGTGTTCTGGAAAGTAAGCGTATATATACATGTGGTATTTCCGAGTAGTGTTTATAGAAAATATTTCCTTTTATATAAAAGTAAGTATACAAGTCGAACAGGAAATGAATGAAGCATTCACAGAACACAGTAAAAAACACTAACCCCACCTAACCGCCCCACCCCCAAGTCGAACAGGAAATGAATGAAGCATTCACAGAACACAGTAAAAAACAATAACCCCCCCCCCCCCCCCCCCCCCCCCCCCCACACACACACAAAACACGCAATAAAAATACGCGACACAGGATATGGGGTATCGCATTGGAACGGTCAGTGGCAAACAGGTCGCTGGGGGTTTAAACAAAGTTTTACTGTGTATCAAACATCACTTACACCATATTGTCAGCCCAATTAAAATAAAGAGATCCCCACCAGGCTATATACCCTTACAAATTAGGCACCATTAATAGGTATTATAATAATAACACAATGATGCTCATGTATATATGAATATACAAAAACACAGAAAGACACAAAGCAAGTATTCAAAATCTTGGCAAAAGTCAGATCAACAAGAGAAGAGAATAAACCGTTAAGAGCAATAAAAGACAAGATTGAAAACAACAACAGTAATCGTTTCCATCCCTTTCAGGATTTAGGTAGACGTAGGGTCCTCGTATATATCGAGTCATCGCACAATCAAAGAGGAAAGCATAGTGGCGAACCGTTAATGGGTCACCCACTAAGCATGCATGTGTTGCAATATGATAGTGTCATAACCACATTCATTATTAACTATTAAAAATCCGCGATGGATTAATAGGCATGTATAAATGTGATAATATTCACATTATATGATATAATTTTATGTTTATCGTACGGGTAACAAGGAGGGTCTCCCAGGGGTTTTAGGGAACAAGGGAACATGGCAATTTATGCTTGGGGAACAAGGGAACAGTGTCTGTTATTTTCAGTGAAAAAGGGAACATTCATAATTTTATGGAACTGGAGAACATGAGTTTACAGGAAATAAAACTATAAAATCTAGTTTTAATGTTAAAAAACACACTTAAAACGTTCACAAAGTGTTACGTGATGACAGTGTTTTGTACAGTTATCAGGGACACTGCCCGAAAAGCTAGAAACAAAATATTGTTTGCTGTATGTATTAGCTTTTATGAATGACTCCCTTTATATTGCTTCTCATGATAAAGATGGGGGCATACTTAAAGTCAACTGGGAATGTGAAACAGTAGAACCGGTTATATCAAATGGAAACGAAAGTGTCAGGGTATACAGTTTGGCTGTTTTACAAGATATATTAGTATTTAGTGACACAGATGACTATTCAATTAACTTGCTCAATCCTACAACAGCAGAATGCAGCCACTATATTGGGATTTGTCGTTCATCGACATAAATCCTTTTATTTAAGTGGGATTGATAATTTTCATAAACAAATTGCGCAATCCTGCTTATTTGTTTTTGGTTTATTAATGAGTGTGTAAATCGTACGCTACACCAATTATCTGTCTCTAAAGATGCGGCCATTTTCTGCAGGCGGTATCAGATGTAAATTGCAAACTTTAGCATGTGTCGTGTTCATTTATGAAAGATAATTACGTAGTAATTGAGATGGCTCATTTTCGGATATTATTGATCGTAAATGTGCAGTAGTAAATGTTCGATGGTTTTGATTTAATAGAGATTTATTCACTCAAATTATGAACATGTTCAAATGGTGATCGCGGGGAAATCAACACGTCATGGCGAAATCGTGAACAGGACGTTGGAGCGGAACTATGCCACCATTAAATCGTTAACTTATCAGGGGGTATATTTATTATTTATTTACCAATAACCTGGCCATTGTTTATAATCTACGAACAACTGTCGGTAAGTATGCACTAAATAATCATGGTGAAGGTCATCTCACCATGACTCATCATCTGTAACAGTCTCGCGTCTTTGTTCGGCCAACATCTCGTTGGTTGATGTATAATACGATCGTGAAGACAGTGTATTCAGTTTCGTTGTTAAAAACAAGGGAAACGAACCAGGCTGTGGTACTTCTTTTCAGTTGAACTTAGTTCTATAGTGTCATGTATGCTATTAATATAGAAGTTATCTCCCTTGACCTTGTCCGTAATTACTCCATTTGCCTTGCGTGAAAAGGTTCCTTTGTCAAATGCGTTTCTTCTTATTTTGTCGACTGACAGACATCAAGCGACGTTTATTTAAGTGGTTAAAGAGAGGTTTGAATATATAAGTATTTGTTTTTACTGTATTAAGCAGAAATGTACTATTAAGCAGGAAGTGTACATGCTTTTGCTATTAATTTGTTTGAAATATTTTAAAGGGACACCCAGCAATATTGAAGTGTCCATTTCACGCATTTGAGTCTTGATCAAATTCAGTGTAATTAAATGAAAAGTGAAGTTTTCATTGGTTTTTCTCATGCCATAGTATGTTTAGGATATTATTAGCGTGATATTGATTCTAATCAAGACAACCATTAGTAATAAGACAAATGCCAGTTGCTTAACACTATTTATATATCTACCGATAATAATGTAAATGCTATGTGTTGACACATTGGCATTTGGAATGTAAAGGCAAGGGGTTTATATTTAAGCGGTTTATTTCAGTAATACAAGATGCCTAAGCGACAATCGGCAAGACCGCCGAAGAGCCCGTATGCGAGTAAAGGACCATCTAAGGCACAGGGAAAAGGGGCACCTGCCGGGATGAAGTGCCAGGGGTGCATTTGTGCATAGAAAAAGAAGATGAAGAATTCTTTCTTTGTTAACTTTACTTTAAATTATTAATTTATATGGATTAGGAAACCTGTTCTCGCAACTTAAATTGGCTTCCTGGGTGGAACCAGTACTAAGCAACATGGATTAAGTCCCTTGCTCAGAAATAAATTGCATGGCCAAGGCAAGGATTGAACACTGGATTAAATATGACGAGAAGAAGAAGAATTCTTTCTTTGTTAACTTTACTTTAAATTATTAATTTCCATCGATTGGGAAACCTGTTCTTGCAACTTAAATTGGCTTCCTGGGTGGAACCAGTACTAAGCAACACAGTTTAATTCCCTTGCTCAGGGATAAATTGCATGGCCAAGGCAAGTATTGAACACTGGATTAAATATGACAGTGTTCAAATAGTTGATGGAGTTCACATGAAAATAAAAAGTTTTATTTAATGTAGTGTGCAAGGGTTCAATATTTTAGCAATTTATTTCAGAAATACAGAGCCATATTTGCCGTAAAGCAGTCCAGGGGGCCGATGACGACTCAGGACGCAGGAACTGGATGAACCTACCAGCAAAATAGATAAGGACAGCAGGAGCTGGTGGTATCTCCAGAGTTTGTGAGAAGATCGTTAAGCAACCGACGTCTGAGATGGTGGATTGGCTACACATTGTTACAGAAGAAGAAGTGCGAGTCGTAGTCGGAATCTGCAAGCGATACGGTTAACGGTGGATGGCAAGTTGTGGCTGACAGAACAGATGTTGCAACGCTTACGGAAACAGGACTTGTGTTCTACTTTATTATGGCTTTAAGTCAATCGGGTTAATAAATTATGGCTTTAAGTCAGTTGGGTTAATAAAAATGAAAATAAATATATAAAAAATAAAAATAAATAAATAAAAAGTTGATATTACTAACTGTTGATTATATTGCATCAATGATATATTTAAACATGGCATAATAATAAGAAACATGCAAGCAACTTCTAAGTCCAAATGATACTGGATTAATAAATTGTGCGGCTAATTTGAATAAAAAATAAAAATGAATAATATTGCCGTGTGACCCTTTAATCACTTATTTAGTAGAGCTATACACATTAGAACACTAAATAAGTAAATACAACTCTGGTGTCATTATGAGGATGATGTCAATGATAACTTGCTTCTGATAATGCTCTTTAAGTACTATTATGAAAACAATTTATATAAATAACCTGTTTGTCACCATGTTGTTAATGAAAATTAATGTCGAATCAAGCCATTATGTTGGCCATTGATGTTATGGTCATCGTTGTGCCCTATACATTTAACTTCTGCTGCTATTATTTACTCTCCAGGGCTGAACATGAAACTATTATGAAAACAATTTATATAAATAACTTGTTTGTCACCATGTTGTTAATGAAAATTAATGTTGAATCAAGCCATTAGGTTGGCCATTGATGTTATGGTTGTCGTTGTGCCCTATACATTTAACTTCTGCTGCTATTATTCACTCTCCAGGTCTGATCATGAAACTATTATGAAAACAATTTATATAAATAACTTGTTTGTCACCATGTTGTTAATGAAAATTAATGTTGAATCAAGCCATTATGTTGGCCATTGATGTTATGGTTGTCGTTGTGCCCTATACATTTAACTTCTGCTGCTATTATTCACTCTCCAGGGCTGATCATGAAACTATTATGGGGACAATTTATATAAATAATAAGTTGTTTGTCACCATGTTGTTAATGAAATGTTGAATCAAGCCATTATGTTGGCCATTGATGTTATGGTCGTCGTCGTGCCCTATACATTTAACTTTTGCTGCTATTATTTACTCTCCAGGGCTGATGATGAAGTTGTGGTTGTTGACAGTATTTGCAGTGTTTCTGCAATAGATTCTCTTAACAAATGTCTGATAAGTATACCTCAACAGTTTTTTGTTGATTTCAGTAAATTTTTAACTTGCTGCTGCTGACTGCTGCTGCTTATAAGCCTGGTTATAAAAGTTCCAGTGTTATTTGTCTAGCGATCCACTTTACACATTTATTTGTTTGTGTACAGGGTTGTTTTCATTATAGTGGCTGTTGTTTTGTATACTGGTGTATTTGCAAATGCTGCTTACTTATAATTGGATACCTGTCACTTATTTAAGGCTTTATTTTATTTCATTCTCTCAAAGACTTTGCCTTATATTTCAGTTTGTGTCACTATCAAGTTGACTTAGGGCCAGTCAAAAGTTCCTGACAAAAATGTGGGTGTACCGGGCGTGATGTTGTGGACAGGTCATAGAGGCCCAGTGTTGGTATTGTATGTAATGTTCCATTTCTTACAGTTATACAAGTTTAACATAAATCACAAAGCGACATTTCAAACACTGCGAATGTCAGATGTATCCAAATATTTGGTGTGGAATTTGGGAATATATCCCCAGAACTGGTTGATACATTGACAATGGATTTATAAGTGGCGTTCCATTTTCCAAGACCTTGGAATAATTCAGATGCTTTTCATATGGTTTATTTCATGGCTATTCCATCGGTTCGATGAGTATTATTTATCCTGTCATTGTTAAACAAGGCATATCAAATGGTACCGGTATCTATTTAATTTGTGTGTGTGTGGGTGGGTGTAGTGCACAGGTTTATTGTCCCTCCGCCTTTTAGCCGATATGACGTAATGAATGTATTATTCTAGTTGGGTTTGTCCCTATATATAGCACTGAGTTCTGTGCATGGTCATTAAACTATAATAAGCACTTCTATACTCGAAGTAAAACTGTTCTATGCATGACCCGTTCTATGCATGGCCCAAATTTAAATTTTTAAAACACTTGTCGCATCAATTATATATATAACACCTTTAAACCTCCTTTTGAAGGGAGGCATTCATAAACCAAGTAAGGTGTTCTTGAAGGCACAAAATAGAAATATTTGTCAACACTATCCAGATGTGCAGGTCGTGTGGTGAGGGGTATGTGCCTGTTGAGGGTGGTTGTTATTCACAGGTTCTTAAAATACCCGTGATTGAATGTGCGTGGAGTGGGTTGTGAGTTGGTGACATTTCAACTCTCCAGTTTTAGGGTTTAGCCTGGCTGGCTTAAGCCGTTTATATTGTGGCTATAGAGTTTGGATTACTCAAAATTTGTATGTTATATATATACCTTGTCATCAGTGGCTTTGGAACCGATGTATATACCTTGTACAATGTGGCTGTTGTTGGTGGCTGCTTTAAGTGAGGTTTTCAATGGCATTCAGTCAAAGTCAATCGCAATTGCGTCTCCTTCATATATATGAAGATGCAATAGTTTTGCATTCAACCTTTAACACGTGTGTTAGTTTACTTGAAAAGGATACATATTCCTAGTTTATAGTCAAAGGACATAATAGAATGTATTTGTAAATTTGGAAACGCTTTAGTCCTAGTATTCTTGAATAAATAATTATTTGCATAGGTGGTCATTCAAAAGCTAAAGTTAATTGTAACATTGAATTTAATTAATGGGTTGCAGAGGTGTCTGCCTGTGGTTGGATGCCATTATGGAACAGAATGAACATTGAAACAGATTTTTTGTTGAAACACATAATTCGTTTTTACCGATTATAAATTTACTTCTATGCATGGTGATGTGTATCTTAAATTCACTTCAATGACTTGGTGCCAAGTGTTGGAAGACATTAAAGTTGTTATCTCTTGAGGACCACCCACATATATTGGTATTGCATGTGGGAGGCAATGATATTGGTCAAGTACCCTTAGATAAATTAAGGAAAAGTATTATTAAAACACTACATGACATAAACGACTTGATTTCTGAAGTTAAGATTGTTTGGTCGCAGATTTTACCACGCTTATATTATGGAAATGAAAAGTCCCATAAAGCTTTGGACAAAGTCAGGATTAGGGTATATAGTCAAGTTGCAACAGAGGTTTTCCGAATGAATGGTGGATATATTAGATATCCCGAAATTGTTGAAGTACAGATGCCAGAAATTCGCCTTTAGTTTCTGAAAACAGCCCGTGGCTTTAATAACATGATTTCAAATTATTGTTGATGTGCAGTCACT
This sequence comes from Cyrtodaria siliqua, assembly GCA_037043455.1. Classification (NCBI taxonomy): domain Eukaryota; kingdom Metazoa; phylum Mollusca; class Bivalvia; order Adapedonta; family Hiatellidae; genus Cyrtodaria; species Cyrtodaria siliqua. Next base: position 14,206 of record JAWPHD010004926.1, read on the forward strand.
TTTTTGGCATATATGTATAACCTCTATATAAGGTTATCTGCTTATCCTTCATCAATTTTAAACTTTTAAGTTAACCCCTTATGGGTTACTATGTGGTTGGCAATATAGTGCTTTACCCAGTTTGGGTCATAACCCATTTTGTTGTTGAAAATAAATTTATTTGTATTTTGGCAATTTTGTATGCTAACCATTTTGGGTTGCAAGCCACTTTTGGGTGACTGTTAATGTTATAAATGACCATATTTGGGTCATTGACCATATTTGGGTCATTTGTTGAATGTTGTCGACCATATTTGGGTCATAAGATGATTGTTGTTGTTGGCGAGACAAATCGCTTCGATTGTGAAGTGCGTCAGCCATACCTCCATTTGAGGACTGACTTGTTCTTTTCACTGCTGTGCTCTGCTTCCCCCATTTTAATGGCGGTGCCTCTCGTGGTGCCTCTGTCACCACTTGTGGCATGTGGCAGTATGTCGCGGTCACAGCAGTGTGTAGTAATTATTTTACGAGAACATTTGAAGGAAAGCAACTAAATTTTAAATATCTGGCTTTGTGAACATCTGGTCCCAGGGTTCATTGAGTACAGTTTTCATTCACTTCAAAACTTGGTCGGAGCTATGACCATTTTTCAAATTGTTATAAATATCGTGACTGCACATTTGTTATGCACATTATGTTTCTTGTTATATTATGCTGAAGCCATGGCCTTGTTATTCCAATAAATATAAACTAAGTTCAGTATTGAGTCTCTTTCATAGCCCATCTTCAATAATGGGATTTGTCGTTCATCGACATAAATCCTTTTATTTAAGTGGGATTGATAATTTTCATAAACAAATTGCGCAATCCTGCTTATTTGTTTTTGGTTTATTAATGAGTGTGTAAATCGTACGCTACACCAATTATCTGTCTCTAAAGATGCGGCCATTTTCTGCAGGCGGTATCAGATGTAAATTGCAAACTTTAGCATGTGTCGTGTTCATTTATGAAAAATACCCTCCCTCCCATACCCTCATTTTATTACCTATGCATATTATTGTTCTGTTTTGCTTTGCCAGTTTTATATACATTTCAGTTACATTACTCGAGAAATGGCGGTTTGGGCACAGCGTATCCTAATACAGATGTGAAGTCCTAAGAATATTAATCCTATTGTCGTGGCTTCAGCGGTGGATATTCCACAGGGTTGGCAGTATGTCGCGGTCACAGCAGTGTGTAGTAATTATTTTACGAGAACATTTGAAGGAAAGCAACTAAATTTTAAATATCTGGCTTTGTGAACATCTGGTCCCAGGGTTCATTGAGTACAGTTTTCATTCACTTCAAAACTTGGTCGGAGCTATGACCATTTTTCAAATTGTTATAAATATCGTGACTGCACATTTGTTATGCACATTATGTTTCTTGTTATATTATGCTGAAGCCATGGCCTTGTTATTCCAATAAATATAAACTAAGTTCAGTATTGAGTCTCTTTCATAGCCCATCTTCAATAATGGAAATGAGAGAGACCAGTGAGATAGAAAGGATGCCCAATTTTCCCAACCTGCAGGACTATGTGCAGATAGAAAAACACTGTTCGTTGTAGATACTGCTACTGGTGCCCTCAGAATAATAATTGTAGATACTGCTACTGGTGCCCTCAGAATGATAATTGTAGATACTGCTACTGGTGCCCTCAGAATGATAATTGTAGATACTGCTACTGGTGCCCTCAGAATGATAAGCGGTGTTAGTCGACTTGTTCTGTATTTGAACAATATGACAAATGGATGAAAAACTTGCAAACACCATTTCCACTAGGCCTTAATGATAATATTTATCAACAAGGACATTTTTCAAAAGCGCCTTATATTAACATTTTTGCTATATTTTCGATTCGAAAGCGTAAATCTAGGTCTCATGGTTGTAGACGTAATGGTAACCTCAAACGGGAATCGTGTATTACTATGTCAGTCGCCGATTTACATACTATTTTTAAACAGTCTGGAAAACACTGGATGCTTTCTTGTCTCACCTCTCTATTCATTTCTTCAATTAAGCTGATTGACGAGGAAGCAGTCAAAATATTCCTTCGAACAGATCCTTTGTATAACACTGCTTCCATTATTTAAAGCTATACGCAGCATGTTCTCCGACTCCATAGTGACAAGGAGCCCGATCACGTCAGACATTTTCTAAAAAAAAAGCTTTATCTTAATAAGGGCATTGATTTTATTGATACACCAAGTATTTTTCGAGATAATCGTATTGTTCATTCTATTCCTAAATATTTCAAAAATTCCGAAAATCATACAAAAAACCCAATTATAAATATGATTTTCAACCACAACAAAATAGTGTCTGACCTTGATATAGTAAATAACACTCCTAAGAAATGCGACTGTAGAAAATCTAAACTTTGCTATGCTCCGGCCGGTCATGTCATTACTCGTAATTTTGATATTATAGATAAACGTATTCGGCATTTATTTTCTAAAGGTCCGAAGTATAGATTGCCTTCTGTGATTGATTTTAAAGCATGTCGTGGTCAGATCGCCCAATCCATTGAGGATTTTAGTATTAAATGGTGTCGTAGAGAACATGTTTTAACTCCCTTTCTACTTGGAGAAATACTATTTTTAACCACTAAGATACCCGTATTAACTTCTATACGGCTAACCCATCCATACTTCACCCTAGACCTAGGTTTTCATTTCATAATTTAAAATCGGGAATCCAGGAATTTCATAATAAGTTTGTTTTAGGTCCTGCTGGTAAAGCAGCTAATAATACAATTATTGTTTGACGCCTCCATTACGTCAATGTTTTATCTCAGGAACTCGGGAGTACTAATTCGTACACTCCTGTGCAATATACTGAAGATAATGTTGTTTCGACGCAAATCACTCAGTGCAAGATTGTCAAAGCTGGAATAGACGAAAAACATTGTGTTGAATTCCCAAATTACACAAACAACCATATAAAGCTTGTTTTATTTTGCAATTCTAATTCTTGCACCACTACATATATCTCCAAACTTGTCTTACTGCCGTTGAAGATCATGTTAAACAATATTGTGCTAAAGCTTATGAAAACTCTGGAATTAATTCATTTTGGTCTATTAAAAATTCAGGCGACCTTCTTAATACAATTTGCAATAAACTTCAAGCTTCATCTATAAGTACTTATTTTTTTCTACTATACAACTTTACCACACAACCTTATCATAGACAAGCTTATTGCTCTCATTCCTTTGCTAGGGAAAATACTACATTTTTGGCCTGTAACAATATTAAAGCGTTTTTTACTAACAGCAGTTTGGACAATAACACTATGTGGACTTGCCATGAAGTCTGTGAATCACTAATTTTTCTTTTAGATAATATTTTCGTATGGAACTACCGTTTATAGACAAATCGTTGGTATCCTTATGGGTAGGAAATGTGCACTCCTTGTCACAGATTTGTTTGTATATTGCAATGAAAGAAATTTAATGTTGATTCTACCTCCGCCAGATACCCAAGAAGATTTTATGACACCTCATGGTATCTGGATGACATATTGAACATTGACAACCCTTTCTTTTCTATTATGGTTAATAATATATATCCTAAAGAACTTCAACTTAACAAAGCTAATATTTCTGATACTAACGCTTCTTTTCTCGATTTACATCTCCCTCTATTGAAAATGGTGAAATATTTAGCAAAATCTATGACAAGCGAGATGATTTTAATTTTGATATTGTTAATTATACCCATTTAGATGGGGATGTTCCCCGAGCAACTTCTTATGGGGTCTATGTGTCTCAACTTATTCGCTTTTCTAGAGCTTGTACTCGAGTTGAGGACTTCAATATTCTTAATCTTTGTATAACTAAAAAGCTACTCCATCAGGGATACCGTTACCATAAACTTCGTAAAACCTTTGCAAAATGTTATTATCGTGACCTTGATCTTCTTTGCAATTATAGAAGTAATTTAAGAACTCTTCTGCCACAAGGACTATCACAACCTGACTTCTATGGTGACGTGATTTACAAACTTCGTAAGATCTTTAGTCATGATCACTTTCATACTATCTTTGTTAAACGTGTTAAAAAGTTTATCAACAGAGGTCATGACCCTATCATGTTTTGCAACGCACTGCGTGCTTGGTGGTGGACCCATTTACAATTCGCCACTATGCTTTCCTCTTTAATATTATGCGATGACTGGACCGGCTGTGGACCCTATGGTGACGTCTATCTAAATCTCAAAAGGACGCTGACCTTTGATGTTTGTCTGCAATCTTGTCTTGTCGTGCCCTGAATGGTTTATTCTCTTGTTGCTCTGGCTTTTGCCAAGTCATTTAGTACCATATTTGTGGATTTCTAGGCTATTGTTTCTTGTATTTATATTTACGCGAGCATATTTGTGTTTTACTTATATTGCCTATTAATGCTGCCTTGCTGGTTAGAGCATAGTTCATGGCGGGGATTTCTTTATTTACACTGTCCTGTTTTATTGGGATGACAGTAGGGTAAGTGTGACGTTTGGTGCACCCTAGAACCTGGTTTAAACCCCTAGCGGCCTTTTTTGCCACTGAACGTTCCAAGGCGGTAGCCCTATTGTCAACCCTTTTGTGTTTGTGTCGTCATATGCCTTTATTTCTTATTAACATTGCCATTAATGTTTGTCGTTTTTCGTGTTTCTGGGTTTACTTTGTTCTATGAAAGCTGCATTTCCTGTTTGACTTTTATACCTATTTTGACTGTCGGTGCGTTGACAATGTGAAAACATATTTTAAAACAACAGCGTCAACGCAAAGTCCTCATGGAACTGTATCAACTTTTGTAACTGATGACAAAAAAGTATTTTAGACTCCCTGTGTGACATGTGTGCCCTGTTTGACATGTGTGACATCAAGAGCTTACTTTCCCGTGCCAATGTATCACCTAGACTGTTGGACATTTTCAGAATGAAGTGTTTGTTAACCTTAGTCTTAGACAATTTATTTTCAGAGATGAGAGCTGGGTCTTCAGACATGCCAATGCAGCTTGAGTTTGATAATACATTTTCTAGAGCAATTAAGGTGCATTTAAAGCAAAGGTGCAAAACAAAATTCTGCTATTTCACAAGTTCGAAGTCATATTACCCCAAATTGATGTCCGAGGTCATGTATGTTGATTTGCTAAATCTCTGCATATGACCAAAGAGCAGAAACAAGAGATGAAAGACTGGAGAGCATCATATGGTCAAAGAATTTCACAAAAAATGGTGAGAAGTATGAGTGTCAAAGATAATCCAGAAACTCTGACAATTAATTTGTATGCTTCAGAACCTATTGTGTGTAAACCAGTTGACTTCGGTAAAGTCGGAGAAGTACAACAAATTCAAGCTGAACAATTACATGAGGTTGATGCAGGTGACTTAATCTTAATATTTTAGAATATATTTGACAGAGTAGGCATCATTATGCTCAAAGGAAGAGTTACTTCGAGTATGAAAGAGGCAGAATGCATAATATACTCTCAAGACCCATTCAATACGTTGTAATTTATGGAAGACGATGAAGTGGCCGTTTGTATGAAAGATAAATGGAAGCTTAAAGAAGATGTGTTGTACCCAAAAATCAAATTGAGATAGAAGAGGAGGAGTTTATTATGACTCAATCCCAAATCAGCAGTGCCATTGAAACAGTTACTTTAGCAGAGGCAAGAGAGGAGGTTGATGAAAATATCACCAGAAAGTCAACAAGAGGACAGAAGAGGAGAGTAATGGGGGAAAAAAATCTACTATGATGACTAAATGCCAAGTAAGATACTATATGTAAATCTTTCAAATTATTGTATACTTTCATATTGTCCCGTTTAGTTTGCATTGAGCTAAGCGTGCAATATTATAGGTTATTGCATTTCTATCGCTAAATATTACTTGGAACGAGTTGTTTTGGCAAAGGACGACGAGCTTGCGAGTCGTCCTGCGCCAAAACAACGAGTTCCAAGTAATATTTAGCCATACAAATTCAATAACCTTTTTATTGTATACTTTCATATTGTTTTGGATCAATGTTAATTGTATGACTTTTACTTTTCATTGTATTTGTGTTATTTTTTATAACTTTTGATGGAATTCCTATCTTGCCATTCAGTTTCATTTTGTGTGGATGATTATTTTGCACGAAAACGACGTCGACGTCGGATGACGTCATTAAAAACATCAAGGGATTTTCTGAAGTTTGTTTACCATTCAATAACGTTAAAAACAGTGGGTGAGTGACCATTTGAATTATTTTATCCATTTTTGCCATAAAAGGTTGTAAAAAAACTCGTATTTTTTGTTGACACTATAGGAAGGATTCCGTTATTTTTTATTTGAAAGTAGTTCCTTATATCTATTTCGCGGCTCTTAGCAAGCATGAGCAAAAGTTCCCGTGCAATATCAATGCGTGCAATATCGTAGAATATTGCACGCTTAGCTCAATGCAAACTAAACGGGACAATATGAAAGTATACAATAAAAAGATTATTGAATTTGTATGGCTAAATATTACTTGGAACTCGTTGTTTTGGCGCAGGACGACTCGCAAGCTCGTCGTCCTTTGCCAAAACAACTCGTTCCAAGTAATATTTAGCCATACAAATTCAATAACCTATAATACTGTTGTGCTCAGTATTTATTAACATTGATGAGAAAATATGATAAACACATGTTCAGAACAAATCTATGTGAAAACAATAAAACAAATAGATCACTGAAGTTCTTGTGCTCAAAACCTGTTGTCTAAGATGCAACTATTAACTTTTGTATGCCAAATGGTTTGTAACTTCATCAGAATTAATTTTCTGGAACATTTGCAAATATTTTTGGGGAACAAGGGAACATTGGTAATATTTTTGGGGAACAAGTTAACATTGGAAAAATGTTTTTGGGAACAAAACAAAATATTTGTAGGGAACTAGGGAACATTGGATCATATTTTCAGGGAACAAGGGAATATGGATCCCACTGGGAGGGCCTCAACAAGCTATATTATTTGATTCATGTGAATATAATATGATATGTTTAAGGAAATGGTGATAAATTGTAATTGATTTATGTAAAAAAGTGTTATACATACACCTTCTCATTTTTCTTCTATATATGTTTGTTCTATAATTATTAGTTGTATGTAATTGTGTGTGTATCATTGTTTATATAATTTTTTTATATGCTCCCCTTTACATGGAGGAAATAAAGATATTACTACATATTAGCCAGGTTCACAGAAGAGTTCATAAATTACTTTATATTTCAAAAGTAGAGCACGGTGTAGGAATAATTAACAATGTAAACATTGAAATCACCTCTCTTGTCATATATTTTGGTTATCATTATTTCATTTTCAATCGAGTGATGTAAATCGCTAAAAGAAGCGACAGTATCTGAAATATTGGCATTGTTGAGTTGAAGTTCTTTAGGATAGATAGTAGTGGTAACGTTCAATATATCATCCAGATACCTAGACTTGAGAAATATAGCTCTTATGTTAGTATGTACCTAACATAGAGCCATGATTTCCATGCCTTGAATTATAGGTAGGACCTCGTACTTCGTATTTCAATAGACTAAACCTTAAATACCACACGTACATGCATACAACTCACCGAAGAAAATAATATCTCAACGGTCTACGCAATTTGTGTACCACTGTCCATGTTTCAGCAGACATTTTTTTGGAATGTTTATCTTGCGAAATATCGCGCGCCGTGTCGTTTCGTATTGGAAACTTAACCCCGCCCTACTCGCAAACCTGACGATGTCGTAGTTCATATGTGTCCGTTGTGGGAGGGTTTAAGTTTCCAAAAACAAAACGATAGGATACTAGTATTAATGTTAATTGTAGAGGCGATAGAAATGTAGATGTTTAATATGAAATAAGAATTTACTATGTACGCCTGTATTTTAGGTGTACTTCCCTAGTAGAAACACAGTGAGTGAATTTCTAAGTATATATGACATATATATAACATGGTTTTGAAACTCATAAGTACTAATGTTTACTGGTGCGAGAGCGCTAATAGTACATTTGTATCGTAAAAACGGTGATAGATAGGTCTTATAGTATGGAAAGCCGTATAGATATACATGTAGAATAGTGTACCCCCAAAAAAACGACCAATTGTGTCACTGACTGTGAAGTTTCAGATGATCAAACGCTGAATGCATCTAATCATCATCAGGTGTTTTGTGGATTAGATAGATCACATAGTGATTTCAAATTACAAAACGAAAATCCAGTTTTCGGCGGAAATGAAGTGGGGTTAGCTGTATAAAAGTTTTTTTTAGAGCCCTTTAAAATAAACTTGTTTGAAAATAGCGCATCAACCCCTTTAAGAATTAACTTTTTCCAAGTAGAAAGGGAGTTCGGGTCCTCATTTTCTCCAAGAAAATCCTCAACATATTAATCGATTTGAGCACGACGTGCAGTCACTATCAATCATTGAAGGCAATCTATTATTCGTAACTTAGATAACAAATGCCGAATACATTTATCTATAGTATCATAATTACCACTGATGACATAACCAAATTCAACAGCCAGCCAACTTTGAGCAGAAAAGACAGAATTATTATGGCCCTTGATTGACTGAAAAGTGCAATATTTTTCTTCTGACATCCGTTCCTGACTCCCCCCGCAACCCCCTCCCCTGCACCAAGACACCATCTCCTAATACGAAAACTTTTTTTTCTCACGATTCTCATCAAATTTATAGTCAGTTCAATGAGATAATATAAACATATAAATACAAACCAGTAAAGATCTTAAACCAGTAGAGCGATACCGGACCTCATTGGCCTCTTGTTATTTGTTTTCCTTAACTTGATACGTTTGCCCTATTTACGGTTCTGGCATCGGCTTAATACAAGTCACTGAGCCGGGAAGTATACTCAGTTGCAAAAGAAAGTGTACACTGAGTTTTGTTTAGATTTAATTGTATAACGTTTTTTTAGAATTAAATTGACACATTCCAAAATGAATATGCCATGTTTGGTACCAACGTTTTTATCATTCCATTGCCAGTATCAATTTGTCATTTGTTCTTCATAGGTTGAATCATTAAGGGACTGTCGCTTGATAAAGAGGATATGATGTAAAGTAAAAATTTAAAAGTGTACCATTTCTTTTGCAACTGAGTATGTGTAACATAATCTTTAACACATATCAAGAGAGAAAACTAGTATCGTTCATTGTAGTATGTATTGATCAGAGTTAGTTCCCTTATTTCACAGGTATACTAATGGCTTCCTAATGTGAGCTCTTTTGGCCGCTTTTTGCCCGGTCCGTCCGTTTACTTTTGCTTAAACTGTCAAACTGCACATGGATTATGCTTAGGACAATGGCTTCCAAGTTTGTTAAAAATTTTAGGTCAAGGCGACATTATCAGAAAAGGTCGAAACCTTAAACAATACTTCTTATCAAGAACGACTGAACAGATTTTACCATTTTTTCTTTATTAATGACCAATCCCTAGACCATCAAAATTGTTCAAATAGAGTCCCCGGGGTCAATAATTACCAGCGCCGGAGGTTCAAAGTTTGAATGTAGAGATTTTGCATGCTTTGGACAACTAAGCACTTATTTATTTTTATATTATAAACCTTTCTCGTCAGGTATGGAACTGTCGGTTAGAGACAACTTGGTACGAACTGTACATCTCTTGTAGCATGTTTGTTTTTGTATTGCTATAGCATTTCATGTTGAGTCTTTGACCATATACTCATATGTCATCGAAACATTTAATAATATCTCTTAGTATCGGGATATGTTTTATCTACTATGGTTAATAATATATACTTCAAACTAATATAAGGACCACAAAATAGAACAGTAATAATTACTTAATCTTTAATATTATGGATTTCATATTCCTGTGAAAAATGAATACATGTGTTTAACGTAACAATTGTAAAAGAATACAACTAAACTGAAAAATTGCAAAAAGTAGTAAATTGTTCAATCACAGCACTTTAAAAATTAAAATCTAAACAGGGTCCTTACATTATTTTGAGTAGTATATATTCTAGAGAAAGAATTTCAACTCAGCAAAGCCTATATGTCTGATACTGTCGCTTCTTTTCTCTATATACAATGGAGAAATACTTATCAAAGTCTATGACAAGAGAGATGATTCGTATCCTAGATCTACTTTTAAAATATAAAAGTAATTCAAGAACTTCTGAGACAAGACTATCACAACTTGACTCCTATTGTGACGTGATTTACAAACTTCGCAAACTTTTAGAAAAAAGAGTATGATAATGGACCTTTGGAAACGGCCGAAAACGACACCTACGAAATATTGCAGTCTCGGTTTGATTGAGACTGTTCATGAGCGGTAATGAAATATGCTAGTACCACCGATAATTAAATATAATTAAATATAAGTATCGGGCCCAGCGATCTCCAAAGATCGAATGAATAACAGTACTGATTGCTAGCGCGGGGAGACGTTTTACTGCCGCCACACGGTACAAGCAACGCCACTGTGCTATAAAAAAGAGTCTTCATGTCATGATCACTTTCATGTTATCTTAATTAAACAACTAATCAGTAGTGTTATTACTTACTGGTCATTTGGGATCATCAACCCCATTCTTTGTGGCTTTAAAAGAATATCGATTAAGGCGGTGCTAGGAGGCGTCAGAGGTGTTACACTTCACATTACCTGTCATGTACAGACTCAATAAACCGAGTCTACTACTTTTATCTCTTGTTTATGTTTGTTGCTTCCAAGAGATCCTCTTTTCAGTATTTATTGAAATTCACGTTAGCGTTTGTTTAGTGCTGTGTGGCGGCCGTAACATGTTGGCTTCGTCACTCATTTTAGCAGAATTGGGCTTCCACGTTTTCAGTGCTCTGGCTACGCGCCTGCCTTATAGCAAAATAAAACCTACTTGCCTATTATACAATCATACTTTACAATCAGGATACAAAATATGTATAGAAGGTGTGGGTATTCAACAATCGTGATAACGTTGCCTGATTATTTCACTGTGTGCGCTCCCTATTCAGCGGGCGTATTTACCACTTCGTTTCAAATACGAATATTGCATAGTAATTTATAACCGATGAAAAGGAGAGAATCATTGTGTGTAAAAAGACGGTAATTTGATATACAGACATTTAAATGAAGCGTCTAGAATATATTAGCACACTTTAAAAGTGCATACAGGAGCTTGACCGACAATATCAAGTTTCCAGGTAAACATCTTAAACAGGTTAAAATTGTTTAAAGCATGAGTCACTTAATCCTTATTCAGCCACCATACATTAAATCTGTAGTCACTAGTATAGTGGGTACACCGCAGGTTTGATGTATGTACCTATGGAAAGCCTGGGCTGCCTTCTGTTGGCCTTTGACGCTTTGTTGTGTACAGTTTGCATTTTGTGCATTACGCTTTGTAAGTTGTTATGTGCATTTTGTAAGCTGTCTTGTGCATTTTGTAAGTCTAACAACAAACAGAGCAATTTCCCTCATATAAAGTCTAACAACCAACAATCATGCATGTTTGGCCCCATTATAGACAAACGAGCATGGCCTTGGAAAAGTACTGGGGCAAAAATGAAGCTCAAATCTTCAGGTAACATAGAATATAATTGTATTGGTCAAGTCATACACATTGTATACCATTTAACACACTTGGATATATGTATAATACTTTTTTATAATAAATAATGCATAATGTAATGAAAAAAGATTACTATACGTCTGTGCAGCTATCTATTAGAAAACATCGTTGTTCAGAAATTGAAATACCTTTGGAAATTGAAATATCACTGGTTTCTGTCTAATATTGTCCCCTAAATACTACGTTTTTTAATAATCGAACAATGGATCCACACGTCACTACTGAGGTGTACTGTATACTGCGTCAAAATAGAAGGTTTGTCCATCTTTTTTGGGAAATATTATTTTTTTTTTTAGGTGTAATGACAAATTATGCAAAACAAGTTTTAAAATACACAACATGTACGCATTAATAAAGTAGTGATACCTTTGTATGAAAAATATACAATTAAAAGACCTACTGTAATAGTACCTAAAACAAACACACGACGATCCTGCTTAATTCTCACCCGAAAATATTTTGAAAGCAAGTATATGTCCAATATGTTTAAACTTAAGGTTAACCCTGATAGAGAATATACAAGCAATACATTCATTATACAAACTAAAGCGATTTCTGCAAGGGAAATAATTATATTACCAACATTTAAATAATTTAAATTCTATACTTTTATTATTTATAGTTAAAGCACACTGTTTAAATTAGGTAACATTCATTTGAAAACAACAACAATGTTTTAATGTTTTCTTAAGACTAGCGAGAGGCAACTTGTTTTAGAACACCATCCAATTTTCCACAAATAAAAGCTTATTGCATCAGGAAGTTGTGACGAACTTTTGCACTTTTGTTGATTAGTTTTAATGTGTGGAGATGTGCAAAGCCGAACTGCCATGTCACGCGTTAAACACTATATTTCCCTTAAGTTTCCCAGAACAAAATAGTTCAAAAGTTATGTACTTACAAAGTATTTCATTTTTGAATATTGGTTATTCATCTATTAAACTTGTTAAACGGTTTATCATAAGAGGTTATGACGCTATCATTTTGAAACGCATTGCATGCTTGGTGGTGGACCGATTTAAATTTCGCCACTATGCTTTCCTCTTTAATTGTGCGATGACCGGACAGGCTGTGGACCCTATGATGACGTCTACCTAACGCCCAAAAGGACGGTGACGTTTGATGTTTGTCTGCAATCTTCTCTTGTCGTGCCCTCAATGGTTTATTCTCTTGTTGCTCTGGCTTCTGCCAAGTCATTGAGTACATTCTTTATGGCTTTCTAGGCTATTTTTTTGTATTTATATATACACAAGCATCTTTGTGTTTTACTTATATTGCCTATAAATGCTGCCGTGTTGGTTAGAGAATAGTTCATGGCGTGGATTTCTTTATTTACACTGGCCCATTTTATTAGGATGAAAGTAGGGTAAGTTTGAGGTTTGGTGCACCATAGAACCTGGTTTAACCCCCCAGCGGACGTTTTTGCCACTGACCGTTCCAAGGCGGTAGCCCTATTGTCAACCCTTTTGTGTTTGTGATATCTTATCTTGCCTTTTATTCATTTTGATATATAGTTGTTCTTTGTTTCTTTGTGTGTTTGTGGTTGACTGACTTTTCCTGTTCGATTTTACTTATCCTATGGAAATTGCAATGGGAACGATGCATTAGTTTAAACATATTTCTTCTACACCGATTGTGAAAAAAGTTCTTGCAACTTATATTATTCACTCTCGATGGCTTCCTGGGTAGAACCAGTGTGGATTAACTATCTTGCTCAATGATAAATAACATGGCCAAGGCAAGGATCAAACCAACGATCTTTCGATCTGGAGTCCAAAGCTCTACGTACCACTGGATCACCCACTCCACTAGATGCATTACTACTAGTATCAACAAAAAAGCAACGAAATGTGTTTCTATTTGGATATTTACTTAGTCGTGGTAATATAAGCTATTAGATAGAGGACATGGGCTCACACTCCCTGTTTTGTAATTATATCCATAGTCGAGGGAAAACACTTTCCATGGAAGGTGAGCCCATTTTCCCTGCCAATAATTCAAATATCAAATTTAAAATACTACAAATGACTATTTAATTCATATTTGAAGATACCGATTTGATTGTTTTTGTTTTTATTTAACTAGTTTGCCTGTAGTATACCCCTATTTCAATTCTGACGTGTTGCAGCGAAACGTTAACATATGTCTCTAACAGAAGTCACACATTTCATTGTTTTCTCATTTATATTCCAGGTTTATGGGAATACGGATTTGTTATTGTCATTAAAAAAGTATGAAAGGAGAAATCTGGAAATCGTCGAACACGATAAATACAATACATATTGCAGTCTCGGTTTGATTGAGTCTGTTCATGAACGGGAGTGAAAAGTGCTTGCTATCGTTCACGCCCTCTAGCCCCGGGTTGAGCAGAACTCAATATTTAAAATGACAATATTACATATATTTGAGCCATCCCGAAGATGGTATGCATATGACTGTGAACATGGAACCTTCAATGCAGTATTTTTACACCATTCCATGGCCAGCGGCATATGGTCCCAGTTTCTAACAAAACGCGTTGCCCTAAACGAGAAAACAATAGGCGAAATAAACAAAATGGAATTTAGCTGGGTGCAAAGGTTCTGAAGCTAAATTCGCTGCCTAAGCCCCCCGCCCACCGCTACCCCTCACCCGACACCACTAAAATGGCCCCTTGAAATGTATTCCGCACTAACGACCCATAAACTATGCGGTAGGCGATATTAGATGTTGAGATTTTGTTTTTAATATCCTCTTACATATCATAAAATGTATCATTTCTGAAAACGTACGCCAACAAAGACGCCTTTAATGGCATACCTAATTAAGTGAGCATATGATAAACGTATCTGTACAAGCCAGTTTGTTAGACGTGTATATATCCGTAACTTTCTAGGAGTATTTTGAACAAAAACGTTAATCGTTTAAAATTTACTTTGTATCGACATCTTTTAAATCCTTCAAGTTTTCAAGAATCTTGAGAATAATTTTAACAAAAAAATTACGATAATCTTTTCGGATTCTTTTTACCGTGGACTTTGTACTTATTTGAAATCTGAAGATATTCTGCCCTGGAAAGATGAAAGATGGCAAATTGTCGTCATGTATGAAAAAAAGCAACTTGCAAAATATCTGAAACACGATCTTTGGTACGAGATCAATACTCTTGTCATGCGAGGTGATGAGGGATTTATTTGAGTCGAAGACATAAAACACACAATTCTTCAGCATATAACTTGTAATATAATCCTTTGCTTTGTACACTACCCCTTTACTTACAAATATGCTGGCGCATATTCGACTGTCTAAAAGAACTTTAGACACAATATATGCATCCTTTGCAATCTGAGGAAGTGCTCTCATATGTTCCTTTTCGGCCTTCTGAGCTGAAATGCGAAGCTTCCACCCAGGATCAATCAAATTTTCCGACAACTCAGATTGGAGTAACAATAAAGCTCCTTCACCGTTTAGCTTTGCTGTATGACAAGATAGTAACTGAATTCTTGCGTATTCAGGCCACCATCCTTTTACTTGGCACGCCGGTACAAGATTTCCAAAGCCTTGAAATAACATCCGGACCATCTGATAACAAACTGGCAAGTTGGAGAATATACATCCTTGAAGATATCACGGACAAAATAAATATTTGGGTTCCTGAAAGTGACTGATTTGTGCAAGATTTCATTTAATTCTGTCTTAAATATATACCAAAGTTCACTAGTACAAAGATATCCGTCTTCATTGAATAGATATTTCATGGGATGGTTCAAGAATTCTTTCTTTAATTTGAGGTAAGCAAATCCATGGTCATTGTCCGATTTCTGTTTATCTATGTCACAAATTTCACCAATTATATCAAATATACACACAAAATCAAATTCATCTGGTAGTCCAACTTTTGTATCTTCACCAACACTTCCCGACGGAACAACACTATTTGACTGAAATGTATCTTTGTCTGCTATTATTTTACATATGTGTTTTATAAGTTCATTGACTGCTGAACTCACCGATTTCACTTCATCGTTGAAGATAACTTGTCCAATGCCAGGCAACTTCAACAAATCATATATAGTATATGCTTGAAATCGCTGGCAAGCATTCAAAAGCTCCTCAACTTCTTCAGATTCTTTAGAATCGTCAGGCCCTTACATATAACTAGAATTTATAAACGTTTCTTGAAGCATCCAATTAGTCTCTTGTTTATGGTCGTCTTTATCACAGTAACAGAGCTTTTCAAACAATTTTTGATTTCTGTGCTGATACGCTACATGACATGAGCGTTGATCAAGTTTATCACGAACGCCTTTCAAGACGGCGAGATCGTGAGCTTGCTCCAGGAGTGGAACGATGTCAGTATTAATACCGTGCCAAGCAACATAATGTAGGACGGTACTACCATTGATATCCTGTGCATTAAGGTCAACTCCATTCTCAAGGAGCATTTCAACAATTGCTATATCGTCCAAGTGTGAGATCAATGCTGTTTGTCCAAAATTATTTTTTATAATTATTTTTTGAATGCTGACTTTGCCGACAGAATATCAGTCGTTTAATGTTTGATAATTTTGTTTAATGGCGACGCGTTAGCATTAACTGCAAAAACACTACTCAAACTGATTTTAAACTGATCACGTGTATCAACAGAATCACGTTTTCTTACATGATATATGACCCCCGGTTTTATTGCCCGGAGGTCCCGGGTTGGTGCCACTGGTGATTCGTCGGTGTGTTCTTGGGCAAGACACTTTTCCTTAGCCTCGTCCGTCGGATTGGATCTTATAACAAACGGTCCCGTGTATCGGTCTATCCTCCGAGCACGTTAAAGAACCATAGGAATCTATTCGATAATAAGAGTAGGGCACGGTTCCCGGATTCCTATGTATCTTTCCCCTCTCTCTGGGGTGGCTCTAAATACCCTATACTGTTAAACAATATTCATATATTCATTAACACTTCAAATTCAAGAACAGTTAGTGGAATAAAATATTTATATTTTTGTTAAGTCAGCATGCATACTATTGTCATTAAAACCACACAATCACATTTAAAAACGAAACAAAAAAAATATTTGTCGAAATGCATACGTCAGCGCATAAATAGTGCGATTAAAATTTCTTTTGATATTTTGTCCTTGTCCTATTCTAAATTATCAGGGTAAATAAGGATAACTATTTTAAGTAGGAAAATACCTCCCGATACAGATCAAACAGCTCAATTTGTATGTATTGTATGTGAAATATATTTCTATAGAATATTGAAAACATTTTAGTTCGCATCCGGTCTATATAATCATGAAGACGTTCCATTGTTGGGCCTTTTCTAACAGAGAATTAGAGAACTCTTTTGATATTTAGAGCTATGTTAAACAAAAATAGACAATTGCCTTCATGTAATTTCTCCAATCGCATGGCCACTCAACACAAACACGGTTTAAACTTTAAAGGTACAGATGGAATTACGTGGTCCGAGTATTAACTTTCATACCCCATCCGACCCCTTCTCCAAGAAGTGAAAACGGTGTTGGCTGGGGTATGAAATATAACCTTAACTTCGGCTTAAAAGGTTTGCATATTGATAAATTAAAACATTTCATAGGTAATTTTAACTGAGGTTATCGCTTGTTTTCAGTAAAAAAAAAAGATTTTAAACATGTTTTAATGTGGAAAAATAAAAGCTTTCCCATACCACGTAATGGCAATCTTGATTTGTTTAAAACTCACGGCGTCCCGTTATTCCTTAGCCTCGTCCGTCGGATTGGATCTTATAACAAACGGTCCCGTGTATCGGTCTGTCCTCCGAGCACGTTAAAGAACCATAGGAATCTATTCGATAATAAGAGTAGGGCACGGTTCCCGGATTCCTATGTATCTTTCCCCTCTCTCTGGGGTGGCTCTAAATACCCTATACTGTTAAACAATATTCATATATTCATTAACACTTCAAATTCAAGAACAGTTAGTGGAATAAAATATTTATATTTTTGTTAAGTCAGCATGCATACTATTGTCATTAAAACCACAAAATCACATTTAAAAACGAAACAAAAAAAATATTTGTCGAAATGCATACGTCAGCGCATAAATAGTGCGATTAAAATTTCTTTTGATATTTTGTCCTTGTCCTATTCTAAATTATCAGGGTAAATAAGGATAACTATTTTAAGTAGGAAAATACCTCCCGATACAGATCAAACAGCTCAATTTGTATGTATTGTGTGTGAAATATATTTCTATAGAATATTGAAAACATTTTAGTTCGCATCCGGTCTATATAATCATGAAGACGTTCCATTGTTGGGCCTTTTCTAACAGAGAATTAGAGAACTCTTTTGATATTTAGAGCTATGTTAAACAAAAATAGACAATTGCCTTCATGTAATTTCTCCAATCGCATGGCCACTCAACACAAACACGGTTTAAACTTTAAAGGTACAGATGGAATTACGTGGTCCGAGTATTAACTTTCATACCCCATCCGACCCCTTCTCCAAATAGGGAAAACGGTGTTGGCTGGGGTATGAAATATAACCTTAACTTCGGCTTAAAAGGTTTGCATATTGATAAATTAAAACATTTCATAGGTAATTTTAACTGAGGTTATCGCTTGTTTTCAGTAAAAAAAATAAGATTTTAAACATGTTTTAATGTGGAAAAATAAAAGCTTTCCCATACCACGTAATGGCAATCTTGATTTGTTTAAAACTCACGGCGTCCCGTTATTTTTTTTTATTTAATTTTTTTTACATAATTATTTTTTTACATATTTACAGTCATTATCAATTATTAGAATAGTTCAAAACAATTGGTTTAATATATTTAAAAAAAACAAGAGTAAAATAACGAAGAAAACTGAAATCTCAATTTTTTTATTTAATTATATGCAAGCAGTTTTGAAGTAAAAATGATACAGGATTAATACAGCGAGATGCTACATTTAATGATTGATATAAAACTCAAGATTGCCATGTGTCCCTTTAAAGGAATCAAGCACGAACATTTAACAAGTACAGTAGTTCAGCATCATTTACACATGGTAATCCTGATTGCTTCAAAAACTCGCGGTGACCCGTTAGTTTTTCTAATAATTTGCAAATTTGAAAATAATTATTAATAATTATTTTAATAATTCAAAAGCAAAGAATGTTTATAATTTACTAATAGTTGAATATATGCACCAATAATATATATATATGTATATATAAACTATTAAAATAATTTTTAATAATTATTTTCAAAGATGCAATATATAAAATATGGTAAAATAACGACGAATAACTGAAACTCCAAATTTATTTAATTATATGCAAGAGGGTTCAGTCAAAATGAAACTGGATTAATAAATCGAGATTCTAATTTTGAGGCTTGATAAATGCTTCCACATTTTCGTGTGAATTGAATTGAATTGTGTGTCCCTCTAAACAGGTATGCAAAAGGAACACAAATTAGAGTTTTCAGTATTTTGTTCGATTTCATGATACCAATAAATTGCCACTGTTTAAAATATGTTTTGAAACTATACAATCAACATTGCCATGGGTAGGTAAGCCACATGTTTTGACATTCCCTCGATTTTTGTCTGCTAAAAACACGAAAAGATGAACTCTAAACTAAAAAATACTTTGAAAACCATTGGTCCGGACCCCCACATGAACAGTGTCAAAACAAAGGTGCACATGTCCTCTTCATGAATATATTAGATTTATTACAATCAAGGGTCGCGCAAAATAATGCAGTGGGTTTAAATACCGCAGTAGCGGGCAGAATTGTTTTTATTACTTTTTGCAATTTTTTTTTTTTTTTTTACTGAACATCTTCTGAAAACAATGTATCTTTCTAATGAAATAAATTCTTCTTTGATTTTTTGAAAATTTGAAAAACATGCGGCCTACCTACCAAGGGACATTTTTAGAAATGAAACGTAACAGTGAATTTCTGCACATTTACAATACCTCTCACGATTAAAAGTGTGTATGTGAGTATATTTCAGGTATTTGCAGAGTAGTTATTTACACTTTAAACAACACATTACAAACTTGAATGAACGTCTATTGTTATCAATCTGAATAACAGATGCTATCTAGTAAACCTCTGCACCAACCTCTCACATCGGCCATCAAGAAGACGCAAGCCTATAGGTATACCTCTACATCAACCTCTCACATCGGCCGTCAAGAAGACGCAAGCCGATGGGTATAGCTCTCCATCAACCTCTCACATCGGCCATCAAGAAGACGCAAGCCGATGGGTATAGCTCTGCGACAACCTCTCACAACGGCCATCAAGAAGACGCGAGCCGATGGGTTATACCTCTGCTTCAACCTCTCACAAGGCCATCAAGAAGACGCAAGCCGATGGGTATACTTCTGTTCCATGTGATCACAAAATGTATTCTTGATATCAAAAAATCTACTTCTTGATATCAAGTGCATTTTTTTTATATCAAGAAATCAGTTGATTTTCTGATATCAATAATCGAATTTGTGATATCAATAATTCGATTTTTCGATATCAAGAAATGAATTCTTGATATCACAAAATACTGAATAAATAGTAAAACGGCGCCCCATAAATATCAACCTACCTTAATTGCGCCCTTGTATTACTTCGGTGTTTTTAGGCAAGGTACTCCCCTTAGCGTCGTCCGTCGAATGAGGTGGTAACCTGTGTGATTCCCTGTATCAAATTTTATAATCCGAACACACTAAAGAACCATAGGGATATAGTAGGGATTGCTGCTGGATTCCTATTTATCATTCCCTTCTGATTGTGATGGCTCGAAATACACTAAATAGTGTGATGATGCGTCGTACAACAAGAAGACAATACTTTTTTTATAACATATCCGGGTATATGCCAATGGAAGATGTAGAATTCGTTTGAATTCGCAAATACACGTTTTTTGCATATTATTAACTGTTGATTAGAATGCACCAATAATATATTTAAACCTGTTGTAGATTATAATTATGCAAGCCGGTTTAAAGTCAAAATTATACTGGATTAATTAATTGAGACTCTAATTTTAATGCTTGATAAAAACGTCAAGATTGCCATGTTTCCCCTTTAATATTCATCATACCTATTTAACTACATTTACCTATATTTGGAGTGTCAATTCTCGTGTGAGCTTATATAACTTGTCATACTGCCTTGCCGACGTTAAATAAATTGTATCTTATCTTACCTATATTTCGTGGGAATGTTCCCACTAAAACAGGGACACAATTCAAAGTCTTATTTTTTAATAATGTTTGGTGGGATTATTCCATTCAGTTCGTTAAGATGTACAAACAAATGTTTCGTGGGAATATTCCCACAAAGTCAGAGAATATGCAGTTATATACGTTATTATAATAAATATATAGTTATAAAACTAAAAGAAAGTTCTTCATATTTTCATTTCTAAATACATATTTCAGAAAAAGGACAGGATATAATTTCCTTTTTTATTTTAGAACGTCTATAATATGGACTAAAACGTATTGACATAATCTACATACATATCTGAACATCCTAGCATACTGTTTGTAATATCAATCAATATGCATAGCTATAAGTAAAATAAAAAGGAAATACCGTTACTTCACCGCGTCTAAAATATGAGCCGATTTGAAACTATATCCGACTTTGCGATTGTCAGTTATACGGTGTGTTCCTTTAGATCAGACTACACCAATTACCAACCAATCAGCGGGCAGGGAAAAGATTCCAGGGTAAATTCGGAGCTATTACACAGAATCTCTTAATTTTGATTGGTTGACAAGGTAAACAAACCAAAAGATCTTGCTTAAAAATTAAAATAGTACTTATAAAGGT
This sequence comes from Cyrtodaria siliqua, assembly GCA_037043455.1. NCBI lineage: Eukaryota > Metazoa > Mollusca > Bivalvia > Adapedonta > Hiatellidae > Cyrtodaria > Cyrtodaria siliqua. Next base: position 35,639 of record JAWPHD010004926.1, read on the forward strand.
TAAATCATACATTTGTGCAATGAATTCATAATGTGTTGCATAATCACAAAAAAAGAAGTATATTTTACATTTTCTTCATGTTTCTACTTGCAAGTAGGTGGGTCAGCACCATCCGACCCAAACAGCTTTTTCAAAACATACTCAACGTATGGATTATGAAGGTTTTTTGATAAAACTAAGATGGGTCTTTCAAAACAAGTAATAAAAAATATAGCTTCCTATATTAGGGAACTCAGTACAGAGCTTAGAGCAATAAGGTAGGCCTATGGAAAATGAATTGGTGTAGTATGACCATATCGTCTATTCTAGAAAGAGCAGTCGGCTGCAAATGGACGAGTTAATTGTGTAGTGTAGTATAACAAACAATTGTGCATGTAGTTATTTGTAGTTAGAGCCTAGAGTTTGACAGGAGGAGTTTACTTGTAGATACTACAGTGGTTTATTATTTAGAATAGAACAGCATATATTCAAGTAATTACCTTATTCAACTGGGATAATTTAAACTAAGGGAAATCATAATATCTCCAGAATACAATTGTGTGTTAACCTCATTTAGATTTTTGAGAATTACAAAAGACACAAAGGATTGTAAACCGTTGAACAGGTAACCATAAATACATATATTTAGATAAATAAGTTTGAATGATCAAATTAAATTGTTTAATGAATACCACATAATTTATACAGTATGAAAACGTTTCTTTGAATACATTGTTATCAAAGAGGTTATAACATGAGTTGAGATAAATGTTACAGGAAATTGACATTAAATTGAATAGATTAAAAATCTTGACCTATAGAGTAATTATAGCTAGTGACAGGGTGTAAAGTTAAATGTTAAATTAAAGTGAAAGTAGATTTGACTGAATAACAAGAAGCTATAGGAGGGTGAGTGAGAAAGTAATAAAAGATGCTAACAACAGAAACACAAACATATGTTGTGTATAGTGCAATATTAAAGGAAGACACATTTGAGAAAGGTTAGGTATAAAGTATGCATTTTTGTCACAGCGCAACACTGTATAAAACGAAAAATGACTCTAGCGCAAAACGTTTTAAGTGAAATAGATGAATTGAGTGTTAAACTGTCCTTAAAAGAGTAGGATATAATGCAGGACAATCTTATCTCAAATAGCTTAGTGAGCGATAAACTGTTTTAGGTGAATACAAGAAGTAACAAGAAAGCAACAAGGGAACATGGCCATTACTTTTTGGGGAACAAGGGAACATTGTTTTTATTGGTAATATTTTTGGGGAATAAGGTTACCTTGGAAAAATATTTTTGGAGAAAAATGAAAATGTTTTTAGGGAACAAGGGAACATTGGGTCATATTTTCAGGGAACAACTGAAATGCACTCCGCCCCCTGGGAATACATTCAGAGTAAGTTGAATAAGCGTTTCAGTCGATAAAAGATAATAAAATAAGGGTATAAGTGAAGTAAAGAAACAGCCAACTTAAAGTGTTGTCGGAGGCCAAGGTGTCCGTGCCGGCCATGATGTCCGCGGATACTATGGTCTATGCGTAGGAGGCCATGGTGTCCGCAAGGCTATTGTGTCCGCAAGGGGCGTCTCAACGTTCTGTTATCGACTGTAATATGGAACGCCAAATTGAATAAGTCCTCTCTTCAAATGAATTGAACTTCTCTTCAATTGAATTAGACCACTCTTCAAATAATTGAAGAAAGGTTCAAATAATTGAGTTTATGTTAATTTGGCGTTCCAAACTGTAAGAGGTATTATAACGTATGAGTAAACTGAATTGAATTGAATCTTGGTTAACGCCTCATTAGCACAGTATAGGTTGTGTAGAGCCGCCCCAAAGGAGAGGAAGGTGATATTATAACTTATTGAGTGGTGAAATAATGACTAAACAAGAAAACTGAATTAAATTTAATATTGTTTAACGGCTCATCAACACATTATAGGTTATTTAGAGCCGCCACAGAGAGAGGGGTATGTGTTAATATAACTTATTGAGTGGTTAAATAATGACTAACTTATTGAGTGGGAAACATTGAATTGAATATTGTTTAACGGCTCATCAACACATTATACATTATTTAGAGCCGCCCCAGAGAGAGGGGAATGTGATAGTATAAGTTTTTGAGTGGTGAAATAATGTCTAAACAAGTAAATTGAACTGGATTAAAAATTGTTTAACGGCTCATAAACACATAAAAGGACATTTAGAGCCGCCCAGAGCATGGACATGAAGGTCTATACAACCAGAGACTTAATTAGAAAATTGAATTTTAATAGAATCTTGTTTAACGGCTCATCGACACATAACAGGTTATTTAGAGCCGCCTCAGATCATACAAATCAATTGATATCTATACCACAGAGAGCGTGGAAAGTGCTATTAAAACGTATTGAGTGGTGTGATAATGACTAATAAGGAAATTGAACTGAATTTTGGTTTAACGACTCATCAACACATTATAGGTTATTTACAGCCACCCCAGAAAGAATGAAATTACACTATTAGGCGTAAACGAGCGGAATAAATCAAAAATTTCATCCTAAGTATTGAGAGCGGATTGTCAGCTAAAACCGTTCAACTCCACCCGACTAAACTAATGTGCCAGTGTGCACAACTAAAACATTTATTTGTTCATATTTTGGTTGAAGCTATTTCCATTAAGGTAAACCTGTTTTATTATTAAATAATGGGCTTTCGGAACTTTCTCATGAGAGTCTTGCTGTTAATTAAGGAGCACACTGGCCGTTGTCCTTTTAATCCGTGATTCATTTACCGTAATATCTATGACATTCACTGTAATACAGCACGTGGGTAACACATATGATTTCGTTGCTACACATGCATTTCTGCGTGTATGAGAGGGGTGGGCGGAGGGGGCGGTTAACATCGCATGTAACAATGTTTCAATCATATCACGACGATGTCTGCTTCCAATAAATAAAAACAACAATAAAATTCTAGATAGTATAAATGTAATATAAACGCAAATATATTACCCAAATACACTGAAATAATTGATCGATAAGTTGTAAACGTAGGATTTATTCAGTTTCTACAGGTGTAGCGTGCTACAAGTGTAGAGTATGTGTATTAGGGAAGTATGGGTCCCGTGTAATACGTATGATTTCGTTGCTGCACATGTACATATATGTGTGCGTGTATGAGAGGGGTGGGTGACGTTGGGAGTGTTAACCGTGATACAAACCTGTTTCCCTTACGAAAGGAATCTAAATCCGGCCACTTATGAGCGGTATAAATTTCAATATGCAAATGTGTTGACTCTTATCAGTGGCATTACGTACAGGCTAGACGCAGCTTAAGCTTTTCACGTGCATACACCGCATAACTCACTTTTGAATGTCACCTATACTTTTAATCGGCACATATACATAGTTATATGCCCCGAACACCTGGATAGAGTTTCGATAAACGGTTTTCTAGTGTTATAGCGGGATAGCTACTTTAAAAAATTAAAGTAGTGTTATAAAGGAGTCGGTTAGGTTACAAAAAAACAAAACAAAACATTTTTGTGCCAGGTGTTTTGACACGAAGTAGTCCCAGTTTGCACTCACGTGCAGTTACGCGGAAATTGCAGTTGTCTTTTAAAAAACGTTAGCTTAAGCCACTTATGCAAAAACAACACAGGCAATGAATAAAGTCATTTTATACGTTAAACATCCCCATATAATTCGTTTTGACCACTATTGGAATATTTTGCATAGCCTAACTCGCGGTTCAAATGTGAAGATCGGAATTATTTTTTTTAAACTCCAAAATTACCGATTTCTCAAAACGGTCACAAAAAATGGGTTGTCACCGATTTGGCTAAAATTAACAGAAATGAATTAACCTCTACTACCTTTCCTGAAAATTTCGGCAAAATTCATGATTACGCATTTTTTGAGACCGTTTTGAAAGATGGTCACCCCTTTTTGTCACTCAAAACACAAATATTCATAATGGCGGCTACAAGCTAATAAACGAAACTGAACATCAATAATAGAAACGTAAAACATGAATATTTTCTACTCCCGGACTTAGTTAGTCCCGTATAAAATGTCAGTAAATCAGATTTCAAATTCAACGTCAAATGCCACCTTTTGTCAAGTGGCATCTCCAAGTTCCAGCTCTGAGACTGAGCCTAGCCGTGGGTAAGCTAAAACAATAAACTTTTGTATAGTTGACGCCTGTGATATAGCTTAATTAGGCTAATAATATGGCAATACTTCGAGCCACCCCAGAGAGTGGAATTCAAAAACCGTACCTAGACTACTCCTACTAGCAAATATTAATATTTCAAGTCGCCCCATAGAGGGAAACTCAGGACCGTACCTTAGGCTACTCTTTCTATAGAATATATTTCTATGGTTGTTTAACATGTTTTTTTATAAATGCTTGAGAAATATTAGATACCGATTTATTTGAGTGGCAAAACCAATTTTTACAGATTTTTTTTATTCTCATTAAAGTAGCTATCCCGCCAATAAAAGTCACATTTTATAAACATTATATACACTGTTTCTAAACCTACTGATGACAACGAATATCCATATAACTTACATATATTGAGAATCCAAACTACATCATTTCACAGTATAGACGGCTTTAACCAGCTGGACCAAACCCCAAAACGGGAACGTCAAATCAAAGAATTACCATGATTTTACGGATATTCAATCACAGGTATTCTAAGAACCTGTTAATAAACCTATACTCTTAATCGGCAAAAAGTAGTGTTATAAGGGAGTCGGTTAGGTTGCAAAAACACAAAAAAAACAATGTTTGTGCCAAACTATGGTCACAGCTGACAACTTGATACAACGTGAACGTTTCTCCTTTATGTTGTCAGCTTTCATCGATATTATTAAAGACCAGCCCGGTTAAATTATGCGTTCCTGTTACAAATAATAGGACACTTTAAAGGGACACAGGGCAATCTTTAGGATTTTGTCGAACATTAGTGTCACAGATTATTAGTCCAGTATCATTTTCATTTTAAAACTGCTTGCATATAATTAAATAAAATTTAGATGTGTTATTTGTCTTCATTATTCTACCATAGGTTTACATATATTATTGGTGCAATCATATCAGCACTGAGTAATATACATCAACTATTTTCTTTATACTATTATTATAATTAATATTAATGACTGAATAAATGCAAGTTATGTAGAAACGCCAGTGAGTTTTTGAGAAAATCAAGATTGCCATATGTCCCTGTAAACCAGAAGACATTGGTATAGCATGCATTTTACTAATTAGTTAAAAAGTTTATTAGCCTCGCATTGTTTACATGAAAGAAAAACATTCAACTCTGTATGTATCACACGCCATTCAAAACAAATCATACTGCTTACTTTTGCTACAATATTTCGGTAATAATTGCATAGTTATAACACCAGTGCCCAGTGGATAAATCATCCTTCAGAACAAATTGAAATTTTATATATATATATATATATAAAAAAAAGTTTTTGGCAGAACAATTATAGGATCGACCCCTTAAAAATAGAGTCGACTGGGCAACCGGAAACACACATCTATTTTTCTTTTTGGCCTAAATTATACAGATATACTATATTGAGAATAATATACAGGCATTTCTTATCCCATCCTGTATTGCCCTGAGACGCCAATATCTGCCCGAGAGCTTATATTTGAACGAAGGCTGGGCACGATATGAACATTTCAATATTTCAGTCTATGTATGACATAATTATATATACTTCAAAAATTCAAAAAATATTTTGTTGATTCAAGTTTAGCGGTGATGGGAGAAAAATGATTAAATATTAATTTCTTGGCGGATATAATAGCTGATCTTTCATGGTCGAGTGCTGATTTATTATAGAATTATTAAACGAGTTTGCAAAAAGATACAATGCGACGTCTTGTCGAGCACCAAATAATGTTTGTTAAAGAGTTTAATAAATAATAGATGATTTTCTGAGGTTCTATTTATCACTCAAAACCCATAAAAGTTGATGGTACAACATGAACGTTTATACGTGATGTCAATTTACCTATATATTAATAATACCGTATTTCCGCTGTTAGAAACGTCTTCCCTAATAGAAGCGCCCCACCTGTTTTAAGAAACCTTACCTTCTTCAAAAACATAAAAGTTCCTAAAAAACACACAATGTTTTCGTCTTTACCGCTAATGGATTTGATTACGGCAGTTTATTTCCTTCGACACCTGTATGGTCTATGACATAAACCTTAAAGCGCTATCATCATCAATATAAATTACCGCTTTTATTTGTCTCGTTTCTTTCAATTGAATGTTTAGTTTATCTTTTATTATTATTTAATTCATACGCAACCATCCCGTGTTGTAATCGTCAAGTACAGATGCAGAGTGATGACAGTAATATACTCAGTACATTGTCGGGAGTAGGTTTAGTTAATACCGGTGTGACAGTAAAAGATCGCCGTACAGTAATTCTATAAGGAAACAGTCGGGAAAGGAGGTGAAATATGTTGAAAATTTGTATCATAATAGTAGCGCCCCCTTTGCACTTTGCATAGCGCCCGGGAGCTACTATTAGCGGAAATACGGTATATACGACAGCCCAAGATAATTTACCTTAAAAAATAACAGGACACTCTGTCGATTCATGTGAAATGTCATGCATATATCATATGGCTTGTATATTTTTCATCACCATCCTTTTGAACAACTTGTTTGGTTCATTTCAGAGACATATATGTATATATAAGTATATATGTCGTAGATTGAAATATTGAAATTTTCATGTCGTGCCCAGCCTGCTCTCGGGCAGATATTGGCGTCTCAGGGCAATACAGGATGGGATATGAAATGCCTGTATATTATTCTCTATATAGTATATCTGTATAATTTAGGCCAAAATGAAACATAGATGTGTTTCCGGTTGCCCAACCGACCCTAGATCCTATAATTGTTGTGCCAAAAAATATGTTTTTTATATACCGGTATATCAAATTTCAATTTGTTCTGAATGATGATTTATCACATATCTTACATCATGGAAGTGAAACATTAACATCATTCTCGGTAATCCACTGGTGTAATACATGATTTGTCTTGAATGGCGTGTGATACATACACAGTTGACTGTTTTTCTTTCATTTAAACAATACGAGGCTATTTAACTGATTAGTAAAATGCATGTTAAACAAATGTCTTCTGGTTTAAAGGGACATAATTATGGCAAGCTTGATTTTCTCAAAAACTCACGGGCGTCCCGTTAGTCAGTTTTCTACATAACTTTCATTTGTTCAATCGTTAAAATTATAAATTATAATAATAGTATAAAGAAAATAGTTTATGTATATTACTAACCCAGTGCTGATATGATTGCAAGAATAATATATTTAAACCTATGGTAGAATAACGAAGACAAATAACAAATCTAAATTTTATTTAATTATATGCAAGCAGTTTTAAATAATCTGTGACACTAATGTTCGACAAAATCTTCAAGATTGCCCTGTGTCCCTTTAAAGTGTCCTATTATTTGTAACAGGAACGCACAATTTAACTGGGGCGGTCTTTAATAATATCGATGTAACTGACAACATCAAAGAGAAACTTTCACGTTGTATCATCAACGTGTATCCTTTCTTTTATGTGATAAAATAGAATTTCACAATATCTTAAAAACAGAAAAAAGAAAAGAAAGTAAAGTCTCCCAATGAGCTGTGACCATAGTTTGGCACAACAATTAATATTTGTGTTTTTGCAACCTAACCGACTCCCTTATAAAATTCCTCTTTTTTTTTAAAGTAGCTATCCCGCTAAATAACAACACAATTAAACTAGAAAACCTTTTATCGAAACTCTATCCAGGTGTTCAGGGCATATAACAATGTATATGTGCCGATTAAAAGTATATGTTTATTAACAGGTTCTTAGAATACCTGTGATTGAATATCCGTAAAATGATGGTAACTCTTTAATTTGGCGCTCCAGTTTTGGGGTTTGGTCCGGCTGGTTAAAGCCGTCTATACTGTAAATAATGTAGTTTGGATTCTCAATATATGTAAGTTATATATATTCTTTGTTATCAGTAGGTTTAAAAACCGTGTACATAATGTTTATAAAATGTGACTGTGTTGGCGGGATAGTTACTTTAATGAGAATAAAAAGAAACCTGTACAAATTGGTTTTGCCACTCAAATAAACAGATAAATCGGTATCTACTATTTCTCAAGCTTATTAAAATCAAATCTTCATTTATAAAAAATTTGTTAAACAACCATAGAAATACACATATATTCTATAGTAATTTAACTGTAAGATTAGCCTAAGGTACGGTCCTGAATTTCCCTCTTTGAATTTCCCGGTTTTTGAATTCCACTCTCTTGGGTGGCTCGAAATATTGCTATATTATTAGCCCGATTAAGCTATATCACAGGCGTCAACTATACAAAAGTTTATTGCCTTAGCTTACCCAGGGCTAGGCTCAGTCTCAGAGCTGGAACTTGGAGATGCCACTTGACAGAAAGTGGCAACATCTACAAGGATCCATGAAAGAAAAATCAATTGTTGTTTATATAGATCTGTTAATCCTTTACAGTACTGCTATAGCTATATGCAAACATTGGGCAGTGGAGCGGGGTGTGGTTGCAAGTGCAGTGCACCGATTCTGTGGGTGGGGTGTGGGTATGGGGGCATTTCCCACTGCCATCAAACACAACGCTAGCCCCCTCCAGAAAACAATGACATGGTTTAATATGGTGCAATGCAGTCTAGCACTTTCTAGAGCAATGCTTTTTAAAGAAAATTATATGAACATGCGTATTGTGCTTATTTACTGTTACGCCCTGGGGTTTGGTGGATGGAAAGGAGGTTGCAACTGTGCATTTCTGCTCTGCCATCATCGATCATCATAGAAATAATATATTATATCAGTGCTTATATTAAATTTTAGCAAACGGAAACACACCGATTGATAAACATGAACATGCAGGGGGAAACATATTTATGGGTCAGTACCGAGTACCGTACCAGGGCTTTATATGACGATTATTTCATCCCAGACTATACATACCTTTGTTTTGTTTACGTCTTATAGTGTCCCTAATCGAGGCGAGTGTGACATGACTCATGTCGTCATGAGTCATGACATGACCTTGTCCTTGATAATTCTTGATCCACTGCAGTATCTCAACTGTAGATCTACTGTAGATTGTATTTTTAGTAGCTGTTCAACAAGTATTTGTTATATCATTCAACCATAACACTAGTTAACACAGGAGTAAGTCTGTCTTTTTGCTCATGAAATCCTGGACTTGTTATTTATTCACTTTCAATTATCCAAGTTCATTCAACACACCAATAGCCGACTATAGATCTAATAGTTGCGATTTTTAATAAGCGCCTATATGCTGCTGATGGTTTTACCGTAAATATGTTAAAAGAAAAGTGTTGAACGTTGAATTGGAAGTCTGATTAACTGACATTTTATCCTGGGGAGTAGAAAATATTCATGTTTTACGTTTCTATTATAGTTTTTTCAGTTTTGCTTATTTAGCTTGTAGCCGCCATTTTGAATATGTGTGTTTTGAGTGACAAAAATGGGTGACCATCTTTCAAAACGGTCTCAATAAATGGGTAGTCATGCATTTTGCCGAACTTTTCAGGAAAGGTAGTAGAGTTACTGATCTATCATTCCTGTTAATTTAAGCCAAATCGGTGACTACCCATTTTTCGTGACGTATCCTTTACATGTGAGCAAATGTATTTCTGTGCTGATGTGTACTTCTAGCACGTCGTGTTACAAGGGTGAATTATAATCATTATGTAAGGCATTTCAAGGTATTTGAACAGAAAGAAGCAAGGTCGCTCACATTGATTAAATATGCTTAGTAGGAAGAACTGATGGTAAAAATCGGAAAGAATGTAAGATAAAACGGTCGTGGCGTGTTTATATCTCCGTGACAACATTTTTTTTTTTCAATATTGTTTTAACACCCGTGACTTGATGTATTATTATGTTAACTTCTTGTCTCTCGGCAGCTATTTTATACTTGCGTAAAACCTTGCTTGTTTATACAGTCCTGTTTTAATGGGATGACAGTAGGGTTAGTGTGAGGTTTGGTGCACCCAAAAACCGGTTTAAACCCCCAGTGGCCTACTTTGCCACTGACCGTTCCAAGGCGGTAGCCCTATTGTCAACCCTTTTGTGTTTGTGATGTCGTTTGCATTTATTATTACTTTTGCCTTCTTGTTTGTCTGTTTGCGTGTTTGTTTCTGTGTTTTGTGGTTGACTGTCCTCCTTGAATGCTACTTTCCCTGTCCGATCTTTTTATATTTCTTAATGAACACAACACCCTTACGAAAAAGACGTCTCTGTCGGCGTCGCATCGTACATATAATGTATAACGACCATGACGCAAACACTGGAAACAAACCTAGATACATAGTTAGTTGGTCTAACATTTTACCCAATTTTCTCTCAAATGGTAGGAGTTTCTCCGTGACGGTCGTATCACTGGTTGTTCGTCATCGTCAATAAGGATTTTTAGTTGGAAATACTGGGATATTTCGACGCGTAATTATCAATCTTAGTTCCTACCGCGTGAATGTCTGGTCCTGTAATACCCCTAGTAATAAAGCTGTGCCCGACCAAGCAATGCTTATCCTTTACCTTCGAGTACCATGAATTTTTCCGCGGCGTTCAATGGTTTCTTGTTATCATACGCGAATATCGGTTTGGAATATATGCTGGATTGACATTGGATGCCTTGGTCTTTCAGTGTTTTCCCGGTCAATAATAGCGCAACTACTGACCGAATGAATTATCATATCCATCACGCAATGTGACCCAATGATGTTTTCCCCTTACACGGAATGCGTATTCGTGATCACCTTCATTAAATACAAGGTCACCCTTTACATGACAAATATGTTTCGCATTAAGTTTAAATTGTACTTTTGAGTCTTTTATTTCTTTTGAAAATGACCAATCAAATGACATTTTCTACAAGTTGTTTCCTCAGCTGGGTACTTGGGATCGTCCGAATTATGTCCAACATAACCACAACTGTTGCATGTTAGTTGTACTTTAGCTCTATAATAATTACCTCTCGTGGTTCCCTTAAATGACATATCTCCTCGGACTTCCGGTTTTTTTCGACGGAAGAAACGAGAGCTTGTTAAGCGTTTTAAGCCCTTCTACTTCCACTGAGACAGCCTGTGTTTCCGATACTTCCATTGCGTCCTCCTGTGGAATTCATTGTATTTGATAAAGCTGCTACCAAAGCATACAGGATACAAAGTAGACATATTGCTGAGCTGAAATGGATAAAACAATTACAAACTCTTTATCCATTAGGTCTAAATGATAACGTCTATAAGGAAAGAAACATCTATCTATCTGTCTGTCTGTCTGTCTGTCTGTCTGTCTGTCTGTCTGTCTGTCTGTCTGTCTGTCTGTCTGTCTGTCTGTCTGTCTGTCTGGCTGGCTGGCTGGCTGGCTGGCTGGCTGGCTGGCTGGCTGGCTGGCTGGCTGGCTGTCTGTCTGTCTGTCTGTCTGTCTGTCTGTCTGTCTGTCTGTCTGTCTGTCTGTCTGTCTGTCTGTCTGTCTGTCTGTCTGTCTGTCTGTCTGTCTGTCTGTCTGTCTGTCTGTCTGTCTGTCTGTCTGTCTGTCTGTCTGTCTGTCTGTCTGTCTGTCTGTCTGTCTGTCTGTCTGTCTGTCTGTCTGTCTGTCTGTCTGTCTGTCTGTCTGTCTGTCTGTCTGTCTGTCTGTCTGTCTGTCTGTCTGTCTGTCTGTCTGTCTGTCTGTCTGTCTGTCTGTCTGTCTGTCTGTCTGTCTGTCTGTCTGTCTGTCTGTCTGTCTGTCTGTCTGTCTGTCTGTCTGTCTGTCTGTCTGTCTGTCTGTCTGTCTGTCTGTCTGTCTGTCTGTCTGTCTGTCTGTCTGTCTGTCTGTCTGTCTGTCTGTCTGTCTGTCTGTCTGTCTGTCTGTCTGTCTGTCTGTCTGTCTGTCTGTCTGTCTGTCTGTCTGTCTGGCTGGCTGGCTGGCTGGCTGGCTGGCTGTCTGGCTGGCTGTCTGGCTGTCTGTCTGTCTGTCTGTCTGTCTGTCTGTCTGTCTGTCTGTCTGTCTGTCTGTCTGTCTGTCTGTCTGTCTGTCTGTCTGTCTGTCTGTCTGTCTGTCTGTCTGTCTGTCTATTCTGCTGCACATCCTCACCAGTAACTTCGAGCAGTTGCGCGCCTGTGTCAATTAGTAGAAGAAGGTAAAGGTTAAAAGCAAGGATAAGCAGTAGGAACGCCACGGACCTATAACGTATCAGTTCTGTTCGCATTTTAACTCCGCGAACATGGACTATTTCTTTGTATTTTACGGACTATTTTACGAATTTTCAATTAAAACAGACGCATTTTTTTACACCCGAAATTGGGCGCGCTACTTCGGCGAGCACTACGGGTACCTATGGAGTCTAACAACACGCGTACAGTGTTTCATACCGTATATTATGTAAACACTAATACCTTACCGGACGAAATAACGTCCCATTATGTGTCAACACGATGCAGTGTTGGTGACTGACAGGTCACCGTGACATAACTTGACACGTGAAATTGACATGTTGTTGCAAGTTGGATTTGGGATTATTGTCTGCTGCTGGAGGTCCATGATCAAGGTATTTGTTTTGTCATTAAAATGTGTTTGTTAATAAACAGTACACCCCCCTTTTAGATCGTGCATATTTAGACATTGGCCAAATACAGTGCCTAAAAAAGTAGTGTATACTGTATAATAGAAAGTTCATAATCTCTATAAGTGTTTTTCGTGTACTCCGATCTTTCCAGTAACTGGATGTACTGTAAACTGTAGAGCGTTTCGTGGAATAAAACAATTGCTAGTAGAAATGCTATCAATGTCCCCCGCACCCCGCCCCCACCCAAGTACGGTAGATGGGGGTCTGGGGGTAGATGGAGCTTGCATACCGAAAACAAGGAGGGGGTAAAAAAAACTAGAAACCCCCTCCAACCCCACCCCTCAGATGCATGAATTTAAATAGTTAGCGTTGTCTCTATCCGTGAATACATAACCCGATACAACTACCATTGAAACAATGTAATTTGACTGAAATCGGTCAGATTCATATGTATGTACAGTAAAGTTTTGAGGCAAGGAAGTGATTTTGAATTTACATTTATTTACATTTACTACATACTTTCTGTTGCGAAAAAAACTACGCAATTTCGAGAAAGTACATTTCACTTAAAAGCCTTTAAGACGGTGGAGCTACTACGCTTGCCTCCAGTGTGTCTCAAAAGAAATGACTATTCCATGGGCTGGAAATATGCTGTGAAAGTGGAACAACGTTTTAATGGATCTCCAGTTGGGCTACATTATATTTTACATGTATAATGAATGATGAGAGATGTTTTTATTACATTAACCGTGTTATTGAGCACAAGCAGTATTCATGCTTTATTCAATTTAGTTCTTCTTTTATCTTTTCTTTTTTAAATATGTTACATTATGTATAACAAAGGATAAACTATGTCTGTTTGATCATTGACATTGGATTGATGTTGTTTTCAGAGAGGCCTCAAATGTGAATCGTGTCCTTAAGCAGCTCTAGGTGAATTGTACTGACGACTTCAGAGTGTCAAGCCGCATTAAATGCCATTGGATCATATGGAGGTAAGAGCCTTTTTAAAAATTGTTTGCACTTGTGTAGTTCTTTAAATGGAGCTTGTGTTATGCTTGCACGGTGCTGTTCAAAGTTAGAGTAAAAAATAAATCAGTGATAGTGCAGCGTCATTGTCATATGACTACATGTACTGGATACATGCGAAAACAAGTTGTGTTAAAGGGACACTAGGCAGTCTTTATTTGTTTAAAACTTCTGGAGTTCGGTTAATTTTTCTGCATAGTTTGCATTTGTGCATCATTAATATTATTTATTAGAATAGATCAGAAGAAATCGTTTTACACATTACTTACTGTTGATAATAGTGCACCTATAATATAGTAAAGTATTTGATAGAATAACGAAGACAAAATGAAACAGTTTTATTTAACTTTTAATGCAAACAGGTTTAAATTTAAAATGTTACCAGGTTAACAAATGGAGATGCTAATGTTAAAGCTTGATAAATACTTCAAGAATGCCGTGTGTCCCTTTAGCATCATCTAATTGGTCTATGTGATGGGTCCCCAATTTATTAAAGAGACACAGAGCAAATTTCCAATCTTGTGTCTGTTTTACACATTTTCACATCAGAACAGACAACACATCTACAAAAGTGTCTTCTCAACTGCCCTATTTAATCATGTTTTATTTCTAAAACTAGCGGCATCACCAGGTTTGGAGAGAGAAAATAAATAGTTGTGTATAGTTGTAATGTTTTCTCCCCATGTAAAATGACCTTACTAAGTCATTCAAGTAAAATATCCTATGAACAAAACGTGTAAAATTTAACAATTTTAGATTTTTGGCAACACTTGTATTTTATTCCCCTTCTAGTAAAACTGGCTTATAGAGCATTGCACCCTCTGTTAGATTTTACTTTCCATATAATAGATTCTTGCTGTACTGTTGGGTGAAACATACATAAAAATGGTTCTTTAATCATGTCAGTTCAATCATATACTCGTATGATACACAATAGAATATGTATTGACCCTTTACTTGATGTGCCATTTACTCAGTTTTGGTCAAGGGACGTTTATAGCATATCGGCTTTGAATCCAGTGAACACGGATTCAATTCTTACTGGCGCCAATGGGTTACTTCGATGTGTTCTGCTAGCCTCGTTCGTCTGATGGGAACGTAAACCGGGTGGTCCTGTGTATCGGAGTCTGTCCTCCAAGCACGTTAAAGAACCATAGGTATCTAATCGGTAGTAAGCGTAGGGCAGGGTTCCTGGATGCCTATGTAACTTTCCTCCTCTCTTTGGGGCGGCTCGAAATAACCTAAACAACGTGTTGATGAGGCGTTAAACAATAATTAAATTTTAAACTGTCCCATTCACCTAAACATGCCCTAGCTCCCCTCGCAACACCTGATTTAAATTGAATACTCTGCTCGACTTATATTAACTTTTTATTCTATGTCTTTCTTTTCTTTCAGTCTGCACGTCATGTGGAAGAAGACTCCATGTACACCACTGGCCAGAGTCAATGCTGAAGTTTATGTTCGCTCAATTATTTGCTTAATAAAGTATACATATAAACTAAAATATTGTCTTTATATTTATGTCTTCCATCACAATGTGGTAGGTGAGACAGATTATATTTGGCCTTTCCGTTCGTCCGTCACAAATCTTGTCTGCGCTACTTGTTGGATTTTGACGAAACTTTGTTCAAACTCTTTATTACTTTCTCTGAAGCTAATTTGATAAAACTTCGTACTTTGAATGCCTTTGGTGAAATGATAATCCCTGTTTATTTTTTAAGTCAGTAGTTGAAAGGTCCGTTACCATGACCGGAAAATGAAAAGTATTGCCCACACAGTTTTTCCTCTTACCTAAAGCAAATTTCATGAAACTTAATTGGTGGACAGTGGAAAGAGGATGATCGTTTGATTTTTAGGTAAAAGGTCAAGTTCCCTGCAGACATCCACTATCCAAGGATAAGCATATGTTACAACACACATGTTATAATATTAATGGTATAATATATGAATATTTTCTTGCACGATATTGAATCCGGTAAAACAAGTGGTTTTCTTCACCGATACTGTCGCCTGTGAACCAAACCACTTGTTGTTAAATTACAGGATTCAACAGTGTGTAAGACATATACCGATCATCCATTTTTTTTTTTAAATCATAAATTAAAAAATAGATATATTAAAACAAACAAAACATGCTATTTGATGAAAACAGACGTATTCAAATTTTCAAAGTAGCAATATTCGCAGAATATAGTAGATTTCAACTGCTGAAAACAAACATGTATTTTTTTTCCAGGAAATAATAATTCTATGAATATAGTATATATGTTCAGGGAAATGTTTAATATGTCTGTTTTCAAATACTACAGATCGTAACGCACCGCACATGTATATTCAGTATTTACTTTCAATATAGCAGTGAGTATGACTGCGTTCTGGGACCATATAAATATAAAAGAATAATATATATAAATATATATATATAACTATATATGCCCTATAAATATAAACGACCCGCACTTTTTGGATTCACGCGGACAGTGTTTCACAACACCACACATCTGGCAAGTGCTCCATTGACACAATGTCATGTCCACGTTTATGTTATGAAATCTTCGAGTCTACACATAATCATGTTTGTTACTGACAGTAGCATGTATGTTACTCGTCAGTCATTTATTTACTTGGTTAAAGGGACACATGGCAATCTTGCTTTCTTTAAAACTCGAGTCGCCCCCTCAGTTTTAAAAGTACAGTTAATAGAATATACTTCTTTCTGCCTGTTAAACTTATATTAGTTTATCGCTTTTTCTGATTTCGAAAATTAACTCTGCAACGTATGTTGCCGCCATCATGATTTCATTTTCCGATATACCGTTGCAACATTGTTTGTTAAAATAAATTGGCCACTTGACATAAACCCAAAGCATGTATAGATAAAAAAGTTAGTGTAAAATACATGAACACATACATTTTAAATATATGTGTTTACATAACGAAATTATTTAATTGTTTCTGTAGCCGGTCGTCTTTCCTTAATGAATATGAATGTTGCCGTCTTTGGGTCGGACGGTCCTGTTACTTAATTAGTACTTGTCTCCGTTTATTGAAATTCTACATATATACAGAGGAGAGAAGTATCTATATGATTTTATTATAATGCTCGCTTCTAAAATGACGAAATAAATCGATTTGAATAAAAGGCGCATTCTCAGCAATACACAACGTATTGTGTGTACGGGTTGGAGGGGGGAAGCCCACGGGGTTGGAGGGATACTACCGTAATGTTGCTCTCATAAAAACTGTGAACATACTACATAAATAATATAACAACTACTGAACAATGCTGAAATCGATTTATCTTTATAAATGAATTCATAATTCCACAATTGTATTCCGTGCGAACATCGATTTGGAACGTCGATTCGGCGTATTTAAACGATTACGGTGTACTTCGTTAATTTTCGGGGGAAGAAAGTACTTGCCTCCGAATATTTTTATATTTTACATATCTACAGAGGACTGATGTATTTACGCGTTCATGCTTTTGTTTTTTTCTCTCGCTTCTAAAATGATGAAATAAATCGAATTTGATTAAAACTGCGCATTCGCAGCTATATACAACTTAATCAATACGGTATGGAGGGTGGTGGGGGTGGAATGAGGGGCGGGGTTGCAGGGATACTACCGTAATGGTGTCCTTGAGAAAAATGGTGAACATTCTACTCTAATAATTTATTAAATACAGAACAATTTTGAAATCAATATATCTCTTAAAAAGGATTTCACAATTTCATGGTTTTATATCCCGCGTGTACATTAACTTCGAAAGGCGATTGTTCATATTTTAGCGAACACGGTGTACTTTGTTAATTTTGGGGAAAAAAAAGTACTTTTTTCTGATTGACTTTAAATTTTGGATTTTAATAGTAGACATGTCAATGAACACTTTCAAGAAAAAAAATTCATTCTCGTTGTTAAAACTTTTTTTTTTTGCATTTTTTTCGGATTCAGAAAATTAGCACTGCAACATATATTTCCACTATCCTCATTTCCCTTCCCGACGTACCGTTACAATTTGGTTTGTTAAAACCTATTCTGAGCACTCCGGCATAAACCAAAAGGATGTGTAGATCAGAAATTTAATCTGGAATGCATGGATACATACATTTGAAATATATGTATTGAAATAATGGAATTATTTCATTTCTTGTGTACCCGGTCGCGTCTGTAAATGTATATGCATTATGCCGTCTTTGCGTCCGTGGGTCATGTTAGTTAATTTTGGGGAAAAAAAGTAGTTGTCTCTGATTTCATTAAAAATGTGCATATGGACAGAGGAAAGATTTATCTACGCGTACACGCATTTGTTTTTATTCTCGCTTCTAAAATGACAAAATAAATCGATTTTAATTTAAAAGCGCATTTTTGGCAATTTAAACCTTAAAACAACCTAAATTCATCCCTTTGAAAAATACCTTTAACTATTAATGGGAATTACACGAAGTGTACGCCAATTATGTTCGACCAATGTAGTTTGTGAATATTATTACTTTAACAACGATCTGTGATTTTGTTTTGTTATAATCACAGAGCATATTGATAGGTTGTTAAAAGTGAGCGAAAGAATAAATCAGAATAAAAACAACATTCAAAAACTTACGGCTTACTGTGAAAGGTACTGCTCACGGCACTTTGAAAGAGTTCAAATCTTGCTTAAGGGCAATTTCTTCAGGGAGAACATAGTTTATATCTCACAGCTAATTCGTTTTGCTAGAGCATGTAGCGATGTTAAGGATTTCAATTATCGAAATCAAGTTTTTACATGTAAACATTTTAGCAAGGTTTTCTTTATTATAAACTACGTAGAACTTTCTCAAAGTTCTATCGTCGCAAATAAAACCTGCTGAAAAAGTACAACACCAACCAAAAAACCATTTCTGTGACTAGGAATATCACAACCGTTTTTCTATGGAGATGTGATCTTTACACTTCGGAAATTAAAGGGTTCTGACGGATCTCCTGAAATTCGCCAGAAAAGGATACGACTCTTTAGTATTACTTACAGCATACTTCATGCTTGGGGATTGACTCCTCTCATTTTACTTTTGTGCGATGACCGGACAACCCCGTTGGACTCCATATATTGCACCTTCTGAAACCCTAAAAGTGGAAGTTGGTGCATGAACCTTCGTTCCTCGGGTTTTATGGTCGTACCCTAAATTGGTTTTCTCTTTGGCTGCAACTGCTGTTGTTTTTCAGTACAATTCCGGTGTTTCTAATTAAGTTTTTCATATATCTTCGCAATAAAATATACGTGTATCTTATCCTAATTTCTCTGGATGTGGAGTTTGTTGTTAGAAATTTCCTTTTGATGGGATGATTCTTTTATTTACACTATCTTGTCAGTTTTAATGCTGAAGACAGGACAATACCGAGGGTGTGTACACTTAAAATCGATTTACATTGGGTCATATAGCCTGCTGAGCGTTCCAAGTCCGTTACCCTGTCTTCGCCACTCTTTGTGTTGTGTCCGTTTCATTGCATAGTTAATTTGCTCTTTGTTTGTGGTACAGTGCGGATCTACGGTGCCAATGCGTTTGGGTGCTGTGATTTCTATAGGAGCAATGCCATAGCTGGAGTTATCTATTTTAAGGCTCATTAGGAAATGTATAGACTCCTTAATCTAATCGAGCATACTAGAGAGTTCAGTCATAGAACTCCAGTAAAATGAAAATACTGAGTATAACAGAGACGTCTATGTCAACTCGTGATAATGTTGCAACTGATGCACATGGCAGTAAGTCAAGTGATGATATATATCTTACTCAAAATAATTTATGGAACATGTTTAGACTTTGGTCATCTTTTAAAGTGCTGTAATTGAACAATTTACTGTTGTTGTCTTTTTTGCAGCTTTTTAGTGTAGTTGTGTTCTTTTACAATTGTTACATGTATTACTTATGAACATGGAATCCATAATACAAATGTTTGTCATTATAACTGTTTTTTTTTTGTGATCCTTAAAGTATTTTGAGCCGTATGGGTCGATTGTATGTGTATTAACCTGTCTCCAATGCCCAAATTGACAAGTGTAAATAACAGTACATCCCATCAAAAGGAAATCCCTAACAATAAGGTCCACATCCAGAGAAATTAGCAAACAATACACTTAAATGTTATTGTAAAGATATATAGAAAGCATAATGAGAAAAACCTCTGGATGTTTCCAGAATTGCACTGAACAACCACAGCAGTTGCAGCCAAAGAGAAAAGCAATTTAGGTCGACCAAAACAAATCTTAGGACGAAGGTTCATGCACCGGTATCAGCAGGCGCAATCATGGAGTCCCAAGAGGCAGTCCAATCATCGCACAAGGGAAATGTGAAGCGTACAGACTGACTGTAGAAGTGTCAATCACTAGACATGAAGTTCGTTGCAATACTAAAGTGTCCTTTTCTGAAGTTTCTGAATTTCCTGATTAATGTTGTAAAGTGGTCAGGAACCCCGTCAGATCCATGTAACTTCCAAAGTTTATAGACCACATCTCCATAATCTAAAGGCTGTGATATTCCTAGTCGTAGAAATATATGAAAGTTGGTTTTGTACTTCTCCAGTAAGTCTTCGTTGCGGCGATAGAATTTTGAAAAATATCTACGCAGTTTGTGATAACAAAACCCTTGCTGAAGAAGTTTACCTGTAATGACTTGATTACGATCATTGAAGTCTTTAACATCATTACAAGCTCTGGCAATACGAAAATATTTAATTGGATGTTATAGTCGCACTAACAGCTAAAGTCATATGGTGACTTTCCAGCTTTCATTGGTGGAGGAACAACCCAGGTGTCCATCAGGGCAATTTGGGTAGAACCACCGACGTTCCGCAAGCCAGCTGGATAGCTTCCTCACATAAAGATTTCTAGACCCCTGAGGGATCGAACCCACAGCGGTGATGGGCAATGGCGGTGAATTCTTTATTTACACTGTCCCGTTTTATTGGGTTGACGGTAGGGTAAGTGTGAGGCTTGGTGCACCCTAGAACCTGGTTTAAACCCCCAGCGGCCTTTTTTGCCACTGACAGTTCCAGTGCGGTAGCTGTCGTCCTTGAATGCTGCTTTTCCTGTTCGATTTTATATATATATTTTTATATCTATATTTACGTACATTAACTTGCACCTAAACGTTAACTTAAATATACATTAAAAAAAGAACCTTAAAGCTGTACAGTCCCTATTTTAACTGGTAATAACTCATGAATATGAATGAGTCACGTGTGAAGTAGTTTCAAATCGACGAACACCCCAAAAGTCGGTATATAAGGAGAAATCGATACGTAAAATTTCACATTTTTATTTAGCCTCCGTACAGGTAACATCGATAAATATATGGCTCCAGAATATATGTGATAAAAAAATAGTTGCCCGGAACGGAATTTGAACCACAGCATTGCACTTGTAAGATTTGAAAGATGTACGCTGAACCTCTAGACCACTGCTATTTATTGGTATATTGTAGCATTTTTAACACTAAATAGGCATTGCGTAATAACAAGAGCGCACACACAAACTCATCAAGCGCTAAATAACAAGTCGAGATATGGTGGATTTGAGGCGAAGTATTAGTTTCATATTGATAAGATACAGTATTACACCAGGCAATGTTAATTTACACGTGCGACAATATGAACTGCATATTTATTGATCCATCATTAGTTGCGTTCAAATATGTTAAGTTATTTTGCATCATAATATATGGTAGTTAGTATACTATTTTCTCAAGTAGCGTCGTAGTTCAGTGGATAGAACAGAGGACTTGAAATCAGAAGGTCGTGTGTTCGAGCCCCGAAAGAAGCTAACTTTTTTTTTTGTAAAAATTACTGTTACCTGTGTATAGGTACGATGTGCACTGGTCGATGTATATACAGTAAATGATTTCCTTCGCTATATTTGCTCGCTTAAATACCCGGTTTCGACATGAGCTGGTGAACATGAAGTTACAAATAAAGACACGCCTACAAAGAAGAAATCGATTGATATAGGGACTCTGTAGCTTTAAGAAAGAACCAAAAATGACTTTCTGCATTGCTTCGTACCCACCTTTTGCTGAAATATACCGAGACAAATTTGCACCATGTCAAACGTACAAAACAAGGTGCATAACTCTGATTAGAATGTGGCCGTCACTGGTCTGACTAATTTTCCTTCATACTGAGCTTGTTTGATATTGACTGAAACGAACTAAAGTTGTCAACAATTAAAGCTTAATTTGTATCCGAATCTCCCACCAACCCGCCAAACGAATACAATGACCAATCCATAAACCATATTTAATTTTACAAAAGAAAAATACAATAAGTTGGATTTTAAAAAATACAAAATAGCAAACAGTGTTCTACTTTTAGTTTCGTTTTCAACTATCATATTTTCGGAAAATAGATAAATAATCAATAACCAATCAGGAGTGCGCGTTGTATAACCCGGTTGTCACGTATAACCCGGTTGTCACAACACAGCGAGATTTCAGCGAGTAAAGGTAGTGGGCTAATTATTATAGTGTCAGCATTTTTGGATTACTATTACATTTATTATATTTTCTTGAAGATCTATCATGAAATATATACACAACCTATTAACAATTAATTGTGTTTTTTTTTTTAAATTTCAGTCTGATAAAATGTTTACAATAATATGACGTAGGGATCTTCTCGTTCTCGTGCGGTGACTGAGAAGCAAACATGGGTAAGTCATTTTATTTTCCCCTCGAACTATAATGTTATATCAGTAGTGTTGTTCTTCACTGGTCCTTTGGGATCAACGAGACCAATATAGGTGGCTTTGAAGCAGAATGCCGCTTAAAGCGGTGCTAGAGTCATGAAAGTGTTGCGTCTTGAATTACCTCTCACGAACAGACTCATGAATAAATCCGAGTCTGCTACTTTATTTTCTTGTTTGTGTTTGTTGTTTCCAAAGGACCTCCCTTATTTGTTATCGAGATAAAACTGAAATTAGTTCGATAAAGATCGGTTCTATACATGAACGATAATAATATGGTCACTGTAGGAATATGATTTATAATGAAAATAATTTATTTTTAGGGAAAATGTCAGCAACAAATTGCAGTACTAAGTGGTCTGTACTCTTTTGAGGACCAACTGTTACTTCACTCAATACGTCCTTTGTTTTGCATCATATACTATTTTGTTAAATTTATTAAATTGTATAAGTTCATTAAAAAACTAGTTGTGCATAAGTACTCCATTTTCATAGCCTTATAGTAGTAATCACTCTCTCTGCCTGCCTGCCTGCCCGCCCGCCCGCCCGCCCGCCCGTCCGTCCGTCCGTACGTGCGTGCGTGCGTGCGTGCGTGTGTGTGTGTGTGCTTTATCTTTTCAATTAATTTTGTTATATAATGAAAGTGTGTTACATTTACTCTGAATAATATTCGATGGTACCTGTTTTGCAATTCGCTAAAAGTTTCGTCTTCCGCTAAAAATGACGCACTCCAAAAAAATGTTAACAATTGGAAATGGGTTAAGAATGTATTTTTATTCACTGTTGACTGTTATAATTGTCTGTTATTATGAAATTTGATTTGCTGAACTTTTTGTTGAGGCCCATGCCTCTTCCTGAATGGGAATACTGGCCCTCTTTCTGAATGGATATACTGGCCCTTTCTGAATGGGAGCAGGGGGAATAAGTAGCAAAACCGCCGTAATACTAATGACGTGACATATGCCATGTATTATATCGACATGATATCTGCATGTTAAATTGTATATGGGTTTTGTTAATTGTATGCACATGTCACTTTAATAATAGTAATATAATTACACTAACTTAACTTTTAAAATTAATTAATTAATTAACTTTATTGTGCGTCTATAATGTAAAGTATGGTATGCGTTCTGAAATCGATCGGCAGTATACTAACACGCCATAATATGACGAAGAGACGATACACTAACCCGAGTTATGATTTAACATTAAACAAGAGATTTATGTAGAATGAAAAAACAATGTACAATTGCGATAACATTGTTGGGAACAAATGCAATGCTTGATATTAAGAATGCTACTGTAGTATTCATAGTGAGTTTTTTTATTTAAAATGTTGTCTTATGCATGTGCATTGTCATGTATAATAATGAAACATCACCACAGGGGTGTTCTTGTGTCTTCATTGATAAACATTCTAGTGTGTTATATAGCTTAGGAATTGTATTATTTGTATTGTTTGTTGCGATTGTGGAATTTTTGGTCAACCTAACTGATTATCAGACAATTTGAGGAAGTTACATTTTGTTAAACGGTTTATCAAAATAGTGCTATCCGCTGGGCCATCGCCGCCCAGATTCAAGTAGTTGAAGGAGCCGACATGACTCAGTTGATAGACGTTGAATTCGGATATCACTGGTTCGAGTCTCACCATGTTTCTGTATGTGTACAATATTCTTTAATTGTGTCACTTAAATGGGAACGTAAACTAATGGGGCTTTGCTATGTCGGAATCTATCTCCGAGCATTCCCGGAATCCTATGTATCCTTCCACTCTTTCTGGGGCTGATGTCTGATGTGTCTAATTTCAATATTGTACTCTTGCGACATCAAACGCCATCTCATTAATCTTTGATTTTTGTTTTTCAATTAAATTATGAACGTGAGGGGAGTGTGATCACTGAAGACAACTACGGGTGAATAGATGAAGATAGATATACTTCAAACTGTTGAAGAGCCAAAATGAGAGACATACACTCTGTTTCAATTGTTGAATACGTTTTTCTGATGTTTGTTGAACATTTTAGAGACGTAACACACTGGATGATCAATACTATTGTTGCCTTCTTGCAAAAGTTATGCACCAACACCAATATCGATTGCAATGGCAGCTAACTGAAATAGAAAATGAAAATGTTGCGCTGAAAGCACTGGTGCACTCATAAGTATGGGTTTTAATTCGTCAAATGACTGTTGACATTTTTTGCAAATACGTTTTTGTTTCTTTTACTCAATGACCGTAAGTTTGTCAAAGGTTTTCAGTAATGACTGAAAAAAACATGACAACATTTTCTATATTAACCAGCCATACTGCGAAAACTACAAGCCGGTACAGGAAGTTCAAAAATAACCTTGACTTAGCTTCCGTAGGCTTTACCTGACGATGACCCAATTCATGTACTAAAAATGTGACAGTAGCACGACAAAATTCAAGATAGTTATGATTGAATTATTAATATAAAACTTGTTGGCAAACACGGTATGATGCGACTCTTCATTCGGTCTATATTGGTTCTATGGATCCGTGTACTCATAATACATTTATAATTGTATATTATGTTATTATGTATTAATCGATGAAGTGTATTTTAATTGGTTTAATATCAGTATATATTCCATAGTGCGAGACAAAGAGTTGCATTCAGTAGGATACAAACACTCGGGTCATATTTAAATGTCAAAAACGAAATATGTTTAGAAAATGACAGTTAATAACTCACCAAATAACAGCAACATTGCACTATAAAACCGTTTATCAAAACTCTATACAGGTGTTCAGGTAATATAATAATATATACGTGTCGATTAAAACTAAAGTTTTTTTCGGGGATTCTAAAAATATCAGTGATCGAATATGCGTGAAACGAATTATGAGCTGGTAAAGCTTAATTCGACGCTCCGGTTTTGGGGTAAGGGATGGCTGGTTAAAACCGTTTATATTGGGCCTGTGAAGTTTAGATTTCTCAAAATATGTAACATATATATATATATATATATATATATACGTCGTCGTCAGTAGCTTTAGAAAAGATGTACATCTGTTGTAAACTTTACCTGCTGTTGCTGGGATAGCCACTTTAAACTTAACTAACCTTTAGCCTGGAAATGTTCGATATAAGAGTGGTATTTTTGGGAAATCGGTAAAGTATATCAGGAACTGTAATCATAAAAATCCGGTAACGTTGCTGTGTAAAGCGCAATAATACAAACATCTTTTAGAAAGTAGGTATGAAGCTTATTTCATTAGATTGAAAATAAATGAGGACTAAGCGTCGAAGTTTATTGAAATAGGTCGAGTTTTATTTTTTTTAAAAGTAACGGTTAAATAGCGTAATTATAACAATTTTTAGCAAGAAAATACCATTTTGTTTTGCATAGTAGTTTGCCCTTTAAGTCATAAAATCGACTGCAAACTTTTTTTGTCGTGAATAAAATATTTTATTTCATCTCTTGTGCGATATATTCTGTATTCATTACCTCATGTTTTCTAAGTAAATAAAGATTTGTATTTTTGTATTGCATTGTATCTCGAAGTCTTCGCAATTGTAAACATGTTTTCTCACTTCTCGATGAACAAATGCTATTCACTCCGAATTGTTTATATTGATTTATTCAATATATATTTTTTTACATATTTGCCATGCACCAATTTGCAATACTATGTCTTTGAACAAGGAGAGGATTATATAACATATATTGATATTGCCGGCTATATTAATTGATTAGTTATTGCCGCTACGGTCTGTGCCCATTTATAAATTCAATTCAACTACTATATCGAGCCAAAGATTGCATTTTAAATAAAACATTTCACACAATTGTAATAAGTTAATCACTGAAAAAACGTATGTCTTTATAATGGTTAACTTACGTCACTGGACGCATTTATATTTATGCTGACAGGTAAATCAGGCATTTTACATTGTCAATAGCAAAACAAAATGTGAGCCAATTCTAAATTTTCAATATTTTTATAAAAGTCCGTTTTCATAAAATCTACTTTCGTTATATACAGTTGTAGTAGCAAGTGCTTCGTTATAACAAGCAATTAAAAAATTGAAACTCAATCGTGTTTACGTTCCAACTGAACTACCTCTGATAGATTCAATGAAATGTATTTTTGTTTAAATTGTATTGTAAAGAGTTAGCGAAGTTTTGCACATAAAAAAGCAATGTCTTTTAAGAATCGATGTCAGGGAAAATTTAGGTTTCGCAGTTAGATTAAGCGTATATTAAGAATCGATTTCGGGAGAAGAGTGGGGTTGTGCACTTAAACTGCGAGCTTTATTTTGAATGGATGTCGGCAGACGAGTGAAGTGAGGGTTTGCACTTAGATTGGGTGTTTTTAAAAAAAATATCTCTGGAGAAGAGTGAGAACTTGCAATTAGAATTATTGTCTTTTAAGAATCAAAGACTGAAGAAAATTGAGGTTTTGCAGTTATATAAAGTGTCTTTTTAGAATCGATGTATGGGGAGAGTGAGGTTTTGCAAGTAGATTTATTTTCTTTTAAAAAATATTGTTAAGGGGAAATGTGAGGTTTTGCATTAGATTTATTGTCTTATATCGGCAGAATCATATAAAAGTTCACAAATATTATTTTCACGAAAATCTGTGTTTCAAAACCGAAACATGTATCAATTTCTATAGAGTATTAATTATAATAAATAATCAAAAATTCTGCCAAAACATCAAATGAATTATTTTGTATTATTTTTCTAACAGTAAAACATACACACTATTAAGAGTTGCCGAAAAATGGAAACCAGAATAACACATATTTTTTATTTTATCCAAGGCTGAAGAGGATAATAAATTAGTTAAAATCCTTTTGGGCAACTGTCACTATCAGTTTTCAACTAAGTTCACCAGTACAGTCATAAAAGTGTTACGTATATCCTGCTAGTTACTGATAAACACGTGCTGCATAATAATATTTCCTGTTAATTACTGACTGGTGTTTTATGACCTGGGGACTGTACAGGGTCATAAATTAATTGGTAATCCGTTCTGCCTGATCGTGAAATTTTGGTCATAAAATTGCTGCATATTCTTGTAACAGACTGGTGCTTTGTTCTTTAATTGGCACTGTATAAGGAGTAATACAAATTGCTGTAACTTTCATTTTTTTACCACTCTTCTAATGTTTGGGCTCACTGAAGTTGATACGTTTTAAAACTAAAACAAATATATCAAAATTGCAGTTTTATTACAAACAAGAAACAAATAAAACAAAACAAAGGCTATTCTTATAATTCTGGCCCAGCTTGACAATGTGTAATACATAACGTGCTACCTTAAAGATCGTTATAATAAAATTATTTAACAATACTAACTTAGTGACGCACTCACAAATTATCATTTTGTTAAAATAAACTTATTGACAATTTATTACATAGGCAATGTTGATATATATAATAAATATATACGTGTATTCCCATAAGAGTATGATCATTACCAAAAAGGAGTCACAAATACTAATATAAAACCGTCCATATCATACTTATGTAGTACGATTAAGTTACATGATATTATAGTTTTCATATGAGAATAAATTGAAATTGCCACCCCCAAGTGAATTATTTCATATAATCCACGGAAAGATTAAACCAATTACTGCAGTTATAATTATATTCTTACACTGCCGTTCTTTTTACTTTTTCTACATACGTTTGATGACCATTGTTTCACCAATATGAAGACACGAACATATTAATAACATTCTTATCATAAGCAAAAAAAAAGAAAATTCAACGAGAGTAACGTATTGTTTACACATGTGCGCCTCGTTTGATATGTAAATTAGAAAGTGTGTATGTAACTCCCCGCGTCGATGTGATTGGTCAACCCGTTATGACTTCATTTTCCGGAAATCGATCTCGCACCAGTTTGTTTTGTGTGTATGTAAACTTCATACCTGTAAAACTCACATTATTAACTGTTGTTGAGCAAACGGAATATGGTATTGAAATGCTTCTGTAATAAGCTTTCATTTAAAATAATTAAAATTTTCCATTTAGAAGTCTCTTTAACATTGTTCAGTACAATACGGTGATATATTTGGACGAGTACCCAGCTGACACAGCCATATTGGACGAGCCGCTAACACAACCATATTGGACGAGCCGCTAGGCGAGTCCTATATGGTTGTGTCAGCTAGGTACGAGTCCAAATATATCACCGTATCGTACAGAACAATGTTAAATGACCTTTTTATTATATACCTATTTCTCTCGTTCACCAACTGTCAACTGTCAACACCAAACGACAACACATATTTACATTTAAGCGCTTTATAAACAAAAGTATATAGGCGTGTAAAGCAGTTATGTGATATTGATGCATTCGGAACATTTTACCGGTTTTCGGACTTTATCGTTGAGTTAACATGGGGCTCGTGTACTGTACAATACGGATTAAATAAAAAAGAATTGTACGCTCGTGCGTCCAATACGGACATATATTGTACGGTCACATGGTACAAATGCAGACCGCTCATTGCACGAGAGAAAAAGGTATATAATAGCTGATTTTCTTCCATTGATTTTCTCTGTATCCTCTGTTTCACGGTAGATTTACAAAATGGCGAAATCGGAAAACAATGTGATTTGGTTAAACACGGGAAATCAGTCACGTTCCCGATGCTATTGTTGATAAAGTGTGTATTTAATGTTGAAAGCGAAATTATGAATTTCAGAAGATTAAATATTGATATTGTATGTTTCAGAGTGAGAATAGACAGACATACGAGATATGTGTATAATAGACATATACGACAGATATAAAACATATATGTACATATATTCTGAGGATATATAGACACAGTCCGAGTAGGATCAAATAGTGATCTAACTGGACAGATATATAATCATAACGATTTAGTGACGACATAATGTAAAAACTGTGTTTATCTGGAACATAACTACATATGCAAATAGCTAAGGTAACATATCGCAAACTGGTACTTTTATTGAGTACTGCATATTTCCAAAATACGTATACGGTTTTAAAACATTCACAAAATGATTGACATAGATACAAGGATCGCTATCCAACGTTTTCTTCGCAAGGAACCTCATAGCAGGATCCTTGACAGCCAGGAATCCAACTTGTTTACTTGTGCAGATATCATTGTACGTGGAATACCGGGCACCATCAAACACGGGGTTAAGGTCTTACTTGAGAGTAAAAAAAAAGAGTTTATGTCGATTGCCAGCTTGCTTGATGACAGTGCACCCATCGAAGGTCAAAACGAAACAAGTGAAGAATTTAAAGAAAAATGCGAAAAATATTACACTGGACTGGTTCAAGCTATCGCTCTCCACGACACCGATAATGTCGAACATCAAGTTTCTACGAACTTTTCGAACACGTTTATCTACGCTGTATCCACCTATCTTCAAAGACCTATCTACATTCTTCAGAAAAACGAGCTGGACAAACTGTCATGGGTGTACTTCCCGAGTCTTTTCATATACGAGCAGGAGTCGACCCTCCAAGGTATTCCAGGATATTTAACTATGTTCATGGAGACGAACACACGGAATTTCTTCAAAATTTATTCCACTGACAAAGGTGCACATGCTCCACAAGCAAATGGCCTTCTTGGAGTTTACGAAGCTTCTTTACTAGGTAAGTGCTAGCTTGCTTTCAATTGTTCTACATGAAACTACTGTATATATATATTTGTTTTTGTCTCGGTTCATATATTGGAACACCATTTTATTCAGTGAGCCAGCACTTTGCATAATTCTTTATCCCATCAAACATAAACCAAATGTAGACAGTCCGTATCGTTTTTTTCTTCTATGGGAAGAACTTTTTTAAACAAAAGCTCAAATACCTCATTCGCTCTAAATATGAGTTTTAACCATCGTTTTTTTTCAGTAAGATAAAGTTTAGTTGGGACCAACTATGCATCATAATAACTGTTCATGTGGAAAATAAGAAAAACGATCCTATAGAAATCACAGCAACCAAATGCAATAGCACCGTAGGGTCTTATCCTTTTCTGACGAATATCCCGATTAATTTTATAAAGTGGTCAGAAAATCCGTTAGCCAACTTCAATTTCCGAAGTTTATAGATGACATCTCCATAGAAAAACAGTTGTGACTAAGGGTAAGATTTCTGACGGACCAATCGTTCAACATATTGTTATGCCCCCGAAAGGGTTTCGGGGCATATAGCAATCATATAGTAATCGCACCGTCCGTCCGTCCGTCAGTCCGGCCGTCCGTCAGTCCGCATTTCGTGTCCGGACTGTACCTTCAAAACCCCTGCATGGATTTTTAATTAACTTGGCACAAGTGATCACCATAACAAGACGATGTGTAGCGCTCAAAACCTAGGTCCGTACCTCAAAGGTCAAGGTCACACTTGCAGTTCATATGTCAAAAACGGGTACGCAATTTTGTGTCCGGACCGTAACGTCACAACCCCGGCAGGGATTTTTAAATAACTTGGCACAAGTGATCACCATAACAAGACGATGTGTCGCGCGCAAAAGCCAGGTCCGTACCTCAAAGGTCAAGGTCACACTTGCAGTTCATAGATCAAAAAAAGATACTTAATTTCGTAACTTTTAGCTTTGGGGACATTTGTCACTTTATTGTGATATATTTATATAGTAATCGCACCATCCGTCCGTCCGTCAGTCCGTCCGTCAGTCCGCAGTTCGTGTCCGGACTGTACCTGCAAAACCCCGGCATGGATTGTTATTAACTTGGCACAAGTGATCACCATAACAAGACGATGTGTCGCGCTAAAAACCCAGGTCCGTACCTCAAAGGTCAAGGTCACACTTGCAGTTCATAGGTCAAAAACAGGTAAGAAATGTCGTGTCCGGACCGTAAAGTCACAACCCATGCAGGGATTTTTAAATAACTTGGCACAAGTGATCACCATAACAAGACAATGTGTCGCGCGCAAAACCCAGGTCCATACCTCAAAGGTCAAGGTCACACTTGCAGTTCATAGGTCAAGAGGTACGCAATTTCGTGTCCGGACCGTACCGCCACAACCCATGCGGAGATTTTTAAATAACTGGGCACAACATATCACCATACCAAGACGATGTGTCGCCCGCAAAACGCAGGTCCGTTCCTTTAAGGTCAAGGTCATACTTGCACTTCATAGGTCAAAAACAGGTACTCAATTTCGTAACTCTTAACTTTGGGGGCATTTGTCACTTTACTGTGACATTTTTTGTTAATTTTAGTAAGTTTAGTGAGGTAGTTGTTTATACAATAGTTGTCTTTTTCCATATTGTATGTTATCCCTAATAATTTAAAATTGCCTTTGAAGTTCCATATAACTGGTTTCTCAGTACGGATTTTGTCACGACAATCTTTTTTTTGTTTTTGAGCCTATACATATAATTTGAGTTTTATCGAATTTTGCTTTTAATCCTGAGCAAAGGTAGAACTAATCTACTAACTGAAGTGCAGAGTCATCCGCATGTTGATTTATAAATATTCTGAGTCTTTTATTCGAATACCTTTAATATCAGGATGATATTTCAAGGAAACACTTAAAAATTCAACACATATGATAAAAAGATACGGAGAAAGAGGATATCCCTGTCAGACTCCGCGTTGAATAGGGAAACACTCTACTCTGAACAATGGCCATTATTCAGGACACAACTCGAAACACTATTATAAAATGTATGAAACCAATTTAAAATGGACTCTCAAAAATTAAGAAAACGTAAACATGTTTCGATGAATTTCCATTGCAAAGAGTCAAATGCTTTTTCAAATATAGTAAAACAAGGAGCCCTGGTATATTGTCTTCTTCGCATTTTAAAATAAAGTCAAATATTAGCCTAGTAGATTCACTAACTAGCCTTTCCTTTAAAACACATGTTTGACTTTCAGATATTCAGATTAAGAGTACTGAATTTATTCGAGTGGCAATAGCTGAGGATGCAATTTTCCGTCCTCATTTAACGAAATAGTCCTCCAGTTTTTTCCAAGTTCGTTTATGATTTACTTTCGTTTGGGAGACAAGTGATGACACCTTGCCTTAGTGTTATTGATAAAGATTTAATTTGATATCCATAGTTCAAGGATTTAACAAGAAAATAACCAATATCGGTCTAAAAGAATTTACAAAATTCGGCCGTAAAGCTTTCAAATCCAGGCGATTTATCGTTTTTCATATATTTCACAACATTAAACACTCATGTATACTAAGATGTTCTTCTAATGGATCTCGTTCTTCTTCGTTTACTTTATTTAACAAGGGCTTGTTTGTGTCAAAAAATGATTATTCGTGTTCTGCGGTGTAGAAGGTTTTGAATTATAAAAAATGTCATGAAAGTATTTATGTTCAGTGAGTAAAATTGGTTGTTTCCTGTCCGTCATATTTTTTTATAAGTTTTGGTATTAATGTTTCTGTATATTGTCTCTCTTCTAAATTACAAACGTATTTAGAGGATTTTTCTCCTTCAACTTTCCATTTCGCTTTTGTTCTTAAAACAATTCATCTTATTCCTTCACCAAAGCTTTCAACAACAGTAAAGAAATCATGAAAAAATTGCGGTTTGTCTTCATTTGGTCCATACACTACAGCTAAAGTCATTCTTTGCTCCTGAATTGTAATATCTAATACTATGAAATTTCTCAAATTATCAATGAGTTCATTGTTAATTATCTAACTAAATTTATTATTTAACGAGATTGCAGTACCCATACTTGAGCTTGAGAATGAAGAAAATATTGCATCACAGTCCCATACAGTCCTCCATTTGCTTTCTATTTATTTAGTTGATTTAATTTATTATTTTATCCACATCAAACTAAAAATATTGAGCATCTCAATTACCAAAACTTGACATTCAAGTGAAAGTGAATTTTATAGGGATCCTTTTTCGTGTTTATTCACACAAACATGTTTTACCAGTGCAGTCATAATGAATAACAATGAACAAAATATGTTTTAAGATTATGACTTATACAGGTGAAACATTAATTAAGCTAGCATTATAAAGTTGAAAAACTAAGCTAGCAAATATACTGGTATATTCATATTTATAAGTAGTATAAAATGCCATCAAAAGCTTACATATCATAAATTGTGTTTTTAACATTCATGCTTTCAGCTCTTACTCCTTCTCTCTCTTTTATTTTATTAGATATCAACCAATGTCTCAACCAGTAGCATCATGCATATTTACACAAATCAATGTTTCAAACAAGTTCATGGTAACTGTCAGTGTTGCTTATAAACGAAACCTGTGTTTTCTGAACCTATTCTATGATTATTGCATACATGTTATTCATATTAAACAGATATAACAATCAGCTTCATGTAAATATGATTTTATCTGTAATATTAAAAGCGTTTTTTCTATTTAAGTTGTAAATTACTTGCACACATTTACTAAGCATGGTTGAATACTAACAACGAAAAAAGAACTATTTGCATGTCAATAAAAAAAGAGATATAGGATCCTATAAAAACCACACCGTACAAACGCATTGGCATCGTAGGTCCGCATTGTACTACAAACAAGGAGCAATATTTAAATAATTATACAATGAAAATGTCAAAATACAACAGAAAGGGTGGTGAAGACAGGGTTACCGATTTGGAACGTATTTGTGTGTGAATCGTATCAGAATCATGGTACGTGGAACGTATCAGAATCATTTCTGTGTGTATATGTTATTATTAAAGTGATTGACATGCTTTCAACCCCTATATAAATACATGTGGTGTTGTCACACTGACTTGTGAATTAAAGCATATATTAGGACAAAGTTCTATAATAGACACTATAGATATTATTTAACTGCTGGGGTCGATTATAGGGAAATCCTTCACGAGATGGTAGACGTGTGGTTCTTTTCACGAATGAGTGTAAGAGAATGAGTGAAAAAAAACAACACGAATACCATCGAGTGAAGGATTTCCATATAATCGATCATAACAGTTAAATAATCTATTTATTACATTTTTTATCAGATTATGAATGATTTTAACCAGAGTTATTCGCGTTATTTAGCGTTATCGGCGGATGACGTCGACGTCATCAACACGTTATTGACGTTATAACTCAACGTCGCAGTTAGTTATTTTTGTGTTCGAAGTTAGCTTTAATATTTAGTGATAACGAATATTTTTTAAATAAGAAATCCCAATCTTTCACCCATAGAAATGTAATAAATAATATGAATAAGGCACTGCCTCATAGCGAGCTCAAATCCAAAAGCCACCGGACTTCAAATGAAAACAAATTATGGACAGATTCAGACACCAACATGTATGACATTTACATGTGTTGAAAATGACGTAAAACACCATACAAACAAATAAACAAACAAACAAACAGACATTGACCTAAACATTTAGATCCAACATTTGGTTGTGTGCACACCCTAACAAGTAGTTCTGGTTCATGCCAGTATGCGGACTGGTAGGTTTAAAAAGATTTCGTTATGTCTGGATAGGGCAGTTGATAGCAAACTCGCTTTTTATAAGCCCGTAAGGACATGACGTTGTCCGTCCGTCTGTCCGTAAACTGTTACCTGACAAATGATTAAAGTATTTAAGGTCTACAACAATGAAACTGTGAAAACATATTCAGCATGATACATGAAACATCTGATAAAGGCCCAGAACTCTCTCGTTCAGTGTTTTTTTAATTATTACCCTTTGAAAAAGTTTAACCTATATGTCCCGGCAGTGTTTCCAATGCCACTAGATTGATGCAGTCAGGGTTTGCTTCATCGTCATTGTGCATAAGGGGTTACGGACCTAGTCATCCGAGCCATCCAGAGTGATTCAAATTGTATAAGTTGTGCCGCTTTTTTATAATCGAATTGTATTAATTATGTTTTTGTTTTCAGCGATAATAAAATTGTTTTTTTCCCCCGTTTTTTTAGTATTTTACATTATGGTCACTTATTAAAGGGAGTACATTAGGCTTTGGGGCTAATTTGTTTAAAAACATAAACACTTATGAAATGACCAATTTAAACCGTAAAATAACGGTTCATAGATATAGATGGAACATTAACCGCTTCCTATAATACAGCGCAATAATTAACAATTATAATTTACAACCAGGGGCGTAGCTATGTTAATTGAATGTGCAGGCTCTGAAAGTAAAAGTATGTTAGACGGATCCGGGGGCTTGCATCCACGGCAATATTGTGTTTATCATATTTTTAAATGTGTGCATTTTTTGTACATCCTGTTGCCAAATGTGTATAAATACTGTTATGGACCTCGCTTAAACTTTGCTCTTTTGGAAAAGTACGCCCCACATTAAAGAAAATGCAGCAAGTTAGTGATAGCAGATATAATCTCGTTTCAGTAGCACTTGTTTTCTTTTGTGGATATTTTAAAGTTGTCTAGACCCAGGGCCCCATTTTATGAAACAACTTACGACAACTGTGATCGTTTTTATATTTCTTAAATGCTTTACTATGAATTACACTTTACAAATAAACGCACTTTCAATTCATTTTCTTATACATGTGATACACTACGACGACACGTAATTGTCTGCATTTAATGCTTAAGTGGACACAAGCAGACGATTTTAAATTTGATTTACCAGCAGAATTATCGTAAGATGTTTAATAAAACGGGTCCCTGGCAGTTTGTTTTTAACATTATAGAATGTTATTCAATGGAAAATTTAGTAAAATATGTCGCATAATTAAGGTCGCTCTATTGAATTTAAAACCAGCTTAACCAAATGCATCACTGGTTACGAATGGCATTGTCTACATATTGAAAGGATTGTCGGTAAATCTTTTGCAGTTGTAAATGTTGGGTGCCAATGGAGGTGACGTTACACTGTAATTAAGTTGTTTTGAATAAAAGAAATAACAATAATAATATTCCATTTGAATAGTTGTTAACATAATGATTACAAGTAATTGCTGTCATACGAGATAGGGTCATACCACCAAGGTTTTTAAAAGCTTTCTGCCGCATACATTGAAGGTTTGAACAATTCTACCGGTAATTGGACTGCAAATATAAGGCGTATTTATTTTCTTAATTTTTGTTTTATGGTTCATTTAGTTGATTTTGTTTTTAATTAAATACATAAATAATATATTTGAACAGTTTTAAAAATAATACCCAATCCTGTAAAGGTCATAATGTGTTGATTACCAAATATCACTACTTCCCACTTGAACCCATCTACCAAAGATAACTGCGCATGTGTTTACCTAATTACGCGTTAGTATTATGACGTCACTGCAGAAAAACACTGTGACGTCACGTTAACCCCTAAGTCTGGTAACCTGTCCACGCGAAAGCGAATGCAGGTGACCAGGGTCAGACGGCGATGGGAGAAAACTGTGTTTGGAACGACGATTGGAGTGACCTCCCCTGAACAAGGGAGTAAACTGTGTTAGTACTTTTTTTAAATGATGGGAGAAAACTGTGTTTGGAACGACGATTGGAGTGACCTCCCCTGAACAAGGGAGTTAACTGTGTTAGTACTTTTTTTACCACTTTCCCCCGCCCCCTAGTATTTGCTACTCGAGTTACCGTAAGGCTCGCTTAAGCCTCGCGTCTCGCTAATACGAATCAGGCACTGTCTCAGTACGAGCTCAACTCCAAAACCCACTGGCACTGGATAACATGAAAACAAGTTATGGACCAGACACTGACCTTAATATTTAGACCCAACATCGATCTTGTTTTGTTCACACCCTATATCATTGCATGATATATACACACATACAGTTGCATCTCATTATCTGAAATTACCTTATTGGAATGAACACAACAATACATGACATTGACATGTGATCTTGAACTTGTATATATATGCCTAGGGTAAAACTTTTAATATTTCTTGTGATCTCGTACCATTGTTTTTTTCCGAAATACTTTGACCGTCTCCCCTCCCCACCCCACAACTGCCTTCCACAAACTCCTGTCAATTTATAGGGTTGGGGGTGTCCTGGCCCCTTGGTTCTTACGCCTATGATCCTTTCTAAAACAGGTTGCAAGTTGACTGTCAAACCATCCTTTGCCGGTTATTAATGCTGAGCTCTACTTCAAGCAGAAATCAGTCATAAACAACCAAAAACATGCATCATCTCTATTAGATTTTGCTATTAAATATTGGTCTCACTAAAATTGCCTACATATGTTTGTTAGGGGCGTTATACCTATTATCCCTTTAATTTATTTGAATAGTCTTGAATAATGTTTACGCCTCTGTGTTCTTTTTTCTGCACATTTTTTCATCGTTCATTGCTTCCATTCACCTATTGGCAATCCGGTCGATGTACAACCATGAATCTTGGACATTGGCGATAACTGGTTGTCAATTAAGGCACGGACCATTATCATTGTAAAAGGACCGGCTTTCTACCGACTCAAGAGTAACACTCTATTTTCATAATACGGGGGCTAAACACGCTTGTAGGCTTATTAAATCTAAAGAGAACAAATATAAACAATAACCGATATGAACCACCATGGTTAAATGGTTTGATCAAACGCAAAATAAGAATAAGAAAACGTGCATATAGAAAAGCAAAATACTCTAATCTTCAACGCAACTGGGACAACTTTAAGCAAATCCGGAATGAAGTAGTTGCATTAATACGGCAGTCAAAGGAGGCTTACTATAAAACCCTTACCGAAAAGCTTAAATCATCTTCTTTGTCTTCTAATGACTGGTGGAAAACCCTTAAAAGGTTCATTTCATCAAATGAAAAACAGTCTATCCCAGACCTTTTTGAAAACAACTCCGTTGTTTCCGACGAATATGATAAAGCCAATTTATTAAATGACTACTTCAAAAGCCAGACTGTCCTTAACGACACTAACAACGAACCCCCTTATGTGCATCCAAACGTTGCAGATCACACGCTAAATACCCTCGTTCTAACTCCATATGAAGTTAATTCAGTTTTGAAGTCCCTCCCTGTAGGAAAAGCCGCTGATCCAGACCACATTAACAACATAGTCCTTCGTGAGTTAGCAAATGAAATTGCTTCTCATCTTTGTGATCTGTTTAATTTGTCTATTTCGCAGGGTAAAGTTCCCAATATCTGGAAAGAGGCTTACGTATGTGCAATTTTAAAGAAAGGAAACCCCTCTTGTGTTAACAACTATCGTCCAATATCGCTTTTAAGCAATATTGTCAAAGTGTTAGAGAGACTAGTCTTCAAACATATTTTTAATTTTGTTCGTGATAATAATTTCCTTACAAACTTGCAGTCCGGATTTATCCAAGGTGATTCCTCAAAAATCAACTAACATTTTTTTATAACACTTTTTGTAAAGCGCTCGATGCTGGGAAAGAGGTTAGGGCTATTTTCTTCGATATTAGTAGGGCGTTTGATCGAGTATGGCGCAAAGGGCTCCTAGTTAAACTGAAAGCGGCAGGAATTTCAGCTGATCTCTTATCTTGGTTCACCAATTACTTTGAAAACCGTATTCAATGTGTTGTTATTCCCGGTGCTAAGTCTAATTGGAATACAATCAATGCTGGAGTCCCACAAGGCTCTATTCTTGTCCCTCTTCTTTTTCTACTTGATATAAATGACATTGTTTCTGACATTCATTCCAATATACGGCTTTTTGCTGACAAAACTAGTCTTTATATTATTGTCGATGAAATTGATGTTGCAGCTAATATCCTCAATTCGGATATTGCAAAGATAACCGACTGGTCAAACAAATGGCTTGCCACTTTTAATCCGTCCAAAACAGAATCTCTTCTGTTATCCCGCAAACTTCGTAAACCTGCGCACCGCCCTCTACAAATGGTTAACCGAAACATTTCAGAAGTTCAGTGCCATAAACACCTAGGTATCATTCTATCAAATGACTGTAGCTGGCACTCGCAAATTGAGTATATAAAAAATAAAGCATAGAGTTGAATTAATATTATGAGAAAACTAAAACACCAGCTCGATAGAAAATCTCTTGAAACTATATATATAAGTTTTATAAGACCACTATTGGAATACGGGGATGTACTATGGGATAACTGCACCAATTACGAAAAGATAGAGCTTGACAAAATTCAAAATGAAGCAGCCAGAATAAAGACAGGTACTACCAAATTGGTATCCCTTGATCGTTTAAAAAAGAAAAAGGATGGGAAGCTTTACAAAATCGAAAACTTAATCATAAACTTATTCTGTTTTATAAAATGGTTCACTCCCTAACGCCTTCGTATTTATCGTCTCTGGTACCACCCTTAGTAGGAGACGCGTCGCGATATCGTCTAAGAAATGAAAATAATCTTCAGACAATAAATGCTCGAACTAAACTGTATAGAGAATCATTCCTACCAACTACTGTTCGCGAGTGGAACTCTTTACCTCAAGATATTAGAAACACAGATTCCATTCATTTATTTAAACGTTATTTGAATTGCAATATCATACAACCGCCCAAATACTTTTACGTGGGAAATAGAAAAGAACAAATTCTACACACCCGTTTACGTACCCATTGTAGTTCATTGAACCTCTATCTGTTTCAGAAAAATATAATCGCATCCCCGTTATGTGATCACTGCCATAGTGGTAGTATTGAAGATAACCAACACTTTTTCTTCAGTTGTCCTGATTACAATGAAATACGTACTGACCTTGCACACACCCTTAACCCGTTATGCACAGTTATACTCCAAACACTTTTATGCGGTGATCAGTCGCTTAGTTATGACAATAACGTTTCAATCTTTGAGGCTGTTCAAAAGTATATAGTAAAAAGCAAACGTTTCTAATCTTGCAGAGTATGTAAATCTGTGGTTGCCCGTCAGTGTTGCTGTGTCTCAAGGAGTAGTCCGCCTTCTGGACCCCAGTGTCACCCGTTATAATCCTGTTATCCAACAAAACTATATGCAGTCCTCTTTACTTTCCCCTTTTTTTATTGTTATTTATTTTTTGAGTTGTAATGTATCTTGTTCGAAATTCTTTTTGTTTGTGTTTTCCTTTCCCATATATCATCATATTTCTTTAATTTCTTTTTGTATGTTTTTTTTTAAGTTGTTTAAGCAAATATTAACTGAAAACCAATATTTACCAATTGGTTCATATATATGTATGATCCGTTGCTATTAATACATACTTGAATTGTAAACACGTTTTCAAAGGAGAGGAACTTTATAAGTTTTCTTTCGTTCCAATCCTTTACTTCATATACTGTTAAATATTTTTATGCACGAATTCGAAATAAAATATGTTTAAACCAAATATACATATACTATTGAATCCACACTAGGATGAGCCTTCCTAACTCCTTATAAGTTAAATGCAAATCGAACCTGCTGATTATATACCCTAACTTGTCCTTATTCCAGCTTTGAAATACTTTTAATCTAAACTAAATAGAAAACATGACAATCTACTGCAGATAGAAGTTCACCTATCTTCCTTTGGACATGACTCTATTAGTTATCCAAACGGGGGATGCCAAATTTAGAGTTAGCAAGGTTTGTCTGTATGTGCTACTGACAATTGGCGGCGACAAATCATAAGACGAGTGCCACTGAATTAGCCTTCCGGGCCTTTAATACTAATCTGCCGTCAATTATCGTGTTCATGTGACAGAGAGCACCGTGCCCCGTTTCTATTGGACAACAAATACGATAAACAACTTCACTGTAACTCTGAATCTGATTGGCTAACAGTGACCAATCGAAGTGCCCTACACACAAATGCTACGGCTGAACTGTCAAAATAGCGGACCTACTTCCGGAAATAAAAGTGAAACTTGGAGTAAATTATTTGACTTGGATAAACACAACAATTTAAGTAAGTAAAACTATCAGACAAGGCTATAAATAATATAATAGATCAGGCCACTTCTGATCCTATTACATCATTTATCACTCGCAGGATCTAGGTGCGCTGCTAGCCCCATTTTTAACTTATCCTAGCGGAGTTGGGGAGCATGACCCCCCGTTTTTTTATTTTTTCGATTTCTGAAAATTATACGTATGCGATGTTACTTATTGACAGACGTTTAGAACTGAAGTTTGGAAACAGAAAAAACAACCAAAAAGTAAATAAGCGGTACAAAAACGAAAGAGATTTCTCTGAAAATTGTTTTTACTTCCTTATATGGCGTTGGGGATGCGCGCGCATACTACCGCATAATAAATTATTTAAAAAAATAACTGTTATGACGTCATATGTTCATCACACTTCAGCGGACGCAGTTAAATATACCGTGATAATATATTTAACTAAAGAGAAGCAACTCGTACAACCTGTATCTGTTTGATTTACACAGAGTTACCCAAATTTGTCGTCGTTGAACATATTACATTTACGTTACCAGGCGCATTGTTATGGCGATAGAGGTGAATGATGGAATAATGCAAACGCACACTTTTTACAATGAAATTGTTGAATAGACTTGCAAACATGTTTTTAATTCATAAAAGTGTACTGTATCCTGACCTAGTTGAATCTATCACTCGATGAAAACATGACGGAAACTGGGCTTGTTAACAAAATGCCACTTCAATAATTTATATAAAACAAAATTCTTTGGTGTCAAATTTCGAGGAAGAAGTAACCTAATAGATAGTTGAGTAAAAATAGTCAGGATACATAGATTTGTCTGAAAAATTAGAATATGTTTACATAAGTGACGGAAAGTGGCCCCCGACCAGTAGGCGTGTTCAGATATTGGAGAGGGTGGGTCAACTCAACATTTAAAGTATTTGATAGCGTGTGTTGTTTTTTTTTTTGCTTTGTTGTGTTTTTCTTTTGTTTGTCAAGACATTTGAATAAATGAAATAGCAACTTTCTTATGTTAATTGTGCTATTTAATTCCTGTGACTGTAACATTTCAGGACACAAAACACATTTTTGGGAGATTAACATAATGTTTGCAAAATAGTGGGGTGGAGGTAGGGCATACTCTGCTCCATCCCCTCTCAGAAAATTGGGAGGAGTGGTGCTGCACCCCATGTTCCTCTCTCACTTAATTCTGATTATCACGGCAACCTCGTTTCTTGTGTCATTGATTAACATAGGTCTAAGCTCAGCGAGATCTTAACGTGCATACTACATAAGGTATGGATGGCACTCCATGAACACGGGACTGGCGGCCTTACATGATGTCATCCCCTTCGAAGTATACT
Organism: Cyrtodaria siliqua; assembly: GCA_037043455.1. NCBI lineage: Eukaryota > Metazoa > Mollusca > Bivalvia > Adapedonta > Hiatellidae > Cyrtodaria > Cyrtodaria siliqua. The sequence goes on from JAWPHD010004926.1 coordinate 78,124, forward strand.
TTCGCATTACCTTGCCCCAAAAAAATACTGAGTCTGAGGGAGTGTGTTTGAAAAACATGCGAAGTTACCCACTGGGATCGAGAGGAAAATATGCTAACCAACTCCACTCGGATCGATAGGAAAATTTATTTGCCCCACCACTCGGCCACACAGCTCATCCTACGCATCCTACGCTTGTGTGAAAATATAAAAGAGGAGAATCGATAAATACACCATTTCGAGGGCTCAGATATTCTAAAACTATTCTAACTACATATGAATAAAGAAGGAGAAAGAATAGTTTTGCGCTTAGCCCTCGATTTGGTAAAGAACTATTTATCAAGTATTTAAGATTGTCGAAAGTAATATATTACGTACCCTGGTGTTTTTATTTTTGACATCACTCTGGCATTAGTTTACCTAATGACGCGTTTACATATTGACGTCTCAGTAGAAGAATATGTGACGTCACGTTACCCGCTTTTAGTCTCTATCATTCAGACACACTCAACCTGACTGCGAGCGCTAGCATCGTATGAACTTCTTTGAGAGAAGTCTCGCGAGAAGTCTGAGTGATCGAGACTAGTAATCTGTCCAAACGAAAGCGAATATAGGTGGGCAGGGTACCAGACGGAGATAGAAGTGAACTGAGTTTGGAAGAACGATGGAAGTGACCTCCCTTAAAATGGAGTTAACTGTGTTTTGACTTTTTTACCATGTTTTCCCCCATAGTATTTACGCTACTCGCGTTTCCGTAGATTTCGCTTGCGCGAGCAAGCTCAGCTCGCTATAAATTATGTAAGCACATATATTTGATCAAAGTTCTATAAGTAGACTTCTCAGTATGTCAGTGGCATTCATGGCATTGAATATCAATTTGGATAACAATTAAATTTGTGTGTTTGCATTGCACTATTTAATTATCAGCAAACACGTTTGTGTCTCTTGATTAGCTAATCGACCAATTACACTTTCATTTACCAAGTAGCATAACTATACATATCAGTGTCAGACAGTAGCGAGTAGTATGTAAACAATATTTAAAAGTCTATGAGGAGTTTCCTTTTAGTGTACCTTCACGCTGCACGCGTATGTGGTTCATTTATTTATTTAAATAAAAAAACATTAACACTGAGGTATGCCGGTACTGGATGTCAAAGTCTGGCAAATAGGGCACTCATACTAGATGTACACCCTGTCAGATCCTGGCATCCAAATGTCTATACATGTACACTATTATATATTTACCCCTCGCCATGTTTCAGTAATTTATATATATAAACCCTACTAAGTGCAGTGTTTTGTCTATCAGTGACAGATAGCTAAAATTTGGCTAAAATCACTGAGACTTCCTATTTGTTACATAAAGTTGGCATGTCTGGGAAAAAGAAAAAAAAGCTGCTTTTCAAAGTACACGCATCAATGTTTACCTCTAAGTGTGGACTGCAAGGGCTGCATGACACGGACACAAAGCACTGTGTCAATATCTAGAAATAGTATAAAAGTCGAACAGGAAATGCAGCTTTCACAGAACACAGTAAACCCAAAAACACGCAAAAGTACAAACATGAATGGCAATGTTAACAACGAATAAAGGCATATGATATCACAAACACAAAAAGGGTTGACAATAGGGTTACCGCCTTGGAACGGTCAGTGGCAAAAAGGACCGCTGGGGTTTTAAACCAGGTTCTAGGGTGCACCAAACCTCACACTTACCCTACTGTCATCCCAATAAAACGGGACAGTGTAAATAAAGAAATCCCTTCCATGAACTTTTCTCTAACCAACAAGGCATACGAATGGGGACACATGAGAAATAACTACCAACATGTTATACTACTACTGACGATAGGATTGAAAAAGGACGCACTGTCCATTACAAATACATAATGACCAACGCCTAAGTCATGGCTGCTCAAAATAGCATATCCTATTGATCATATCATTATCATAGATTTTAGTATTTGAAATCGGGAGATGAAGAACGAGGGGTATGGTATCAAAACTGTTGACTTTATTCAACGTGAGCTCTGTTGGATACATATTAGTGACCATATGAGCAAAACACATATCAGCGAAACACGGATTATCAATACTGAGTATGTCATCTAGATACAGAGATATATTAGTAAACGCATCAATAGTATCTCTCTGGCTAGCAGGTGACAAAACAACATGCAATCTCTTCCATAACAGTATAAAAACAAATTTGCGACAAGTGACGCACAGTTGGTACCAATAGGAATACCAACAACATGGCAGTAAACGGTTTTACGGTATCTAATAAAGATATTATCTAAAAGGAAAGATAACACTCTTCAAACATCGGCGCAAGTCCACAGATTATACTTATCATTAGTGGTGTTTGTAAAGAAAGCCCTGACATTATTACAAGCAAGAAAAGTATTCCTCTCCCTAGGAAATGTCTTCTGTATAAGCTGAATCAATTCATCATGAAGTTTTCAATACTTTAAGTAGAAATAGCGTTTAAAATATGCTTTAAATCAAACATTGTTTAGTGTTTTATTAATCGCCGCTTGTTGTGTGTTTTATTTGTATTTTCTTTGCGTTATTGTTATATTTTCCTGTTTAAAATCAATCGTCTTTTGATAAAACACTTCTTCATAGCACAATAAAACGCACTTTGATGTTGGACATCCGGGGTAAAAGTGTATTTGTAATGTATAACTTATTCTCAAAATATGTTTAGATTTATTATATTGATTTTCTGGTACAAGTATGGAGGCAAACCTCTTTTAGACGTTGAAGCATGTTTGAAAGTATTATCATTACGTGTTCGTCTTTATTCCATGAAAACCCGTAGGTAACAATTTTGCCTGTCATTTAATCGTACATATTACTTTGGAATATATCTAAAAGGAACTACTACAATAATATAATATCGAAAGTGGCTGAACTACTCGTAGTATCTAAAAACAAATATGCATTAAACACAAGGGTTGTGTGGAATATATAATAAAAACATGCTGGGTTTGCGGTAAAGTACTTGTGCATGCTATATGAAGTGTAATGCGTCTGAAATATGAACTACGGTGTCTACGTTGTTTTCATTAGTATATGTTCAAGGATCCCTTGGAAGTTGGAAGCAACAAACACAAACAAGAGGGAAAAGTAACAGACTCGGTTTTATTGATTTAGTCTATGACTTGTTATATAAGGGGCAACATGCTTTTTATAATGACAGATGGATGGCTTCCAGCGATTAATAAAAGACGGGGTATTAAACTAGCATCCATGCTTGATAAAACTTATACATGCGGACGTTATTTCTGAAAAATATTAAATATATAAATAATTATAACAATTAACAATCAAAATAGTCGTATCGGAGTTTGATTATAAGAATGCATTTAACACCTGTCACCCCCTCCCCCCCCCCCCCCACCCCTGTCATCCGTTCTACATTGTGGGTCAGGCTACAACATGTGCCAACTGCCAACACATGACAAAAAACATAAAATAATGTGTGTCTTTCTTTGTTCAATTTAGAGACAACGATCAGTGAAATACATGTACCTTATCAGATGGACGACCGCAGATTTCTACCTGGCTTAAAACAAACGCTGACAATGAAACTAAATACGCATGCAGGTAAGGAAAGGACAGCATTGACCAAGACACAGGGACATTTTGCTTTATCTTCACCCGACCTTATTTAAAAGAAAAGAGTAATTTCATATGATTAAACCCGGCTGAGGTTCTACAAGCAATTTATTTTTTTCCAGAACAAGACATTTCCGTAAAGATTAATAATTTGAGAATTCGAGACAATGTCTAATTTATTGATTTTGTTCAAGTTTATTTTTTTATTTAATGCACGATGTACGACACATTATACTTAATAATAGTAATGACTGAGGTGGTTTATCTTTTGGAGAAAACATTTAAATTATTTTTTAAAAAACAGTATACACTATTTAAAAACATGTGTACCAACACCACTTTTTGAGAAAGACCTATCTTAAAAATACAATTACACATGGTAGCAATGAAAAGTTTATCTGTGTTGTAATGCACGCTAACGCAAACGCATCCCATACGTGTGAGTAATTGTATTTCTGTGCTGATGTGTACTTTAGCACGTCGTGCTACAAAGGTGAATATGTAATCAATTTGTAAGGCATGTCAAGGATTCGGTCACCTTGATTCAAAATGTTTGGTAGCACAAATTGGGAAGAAAGTGTCTGGTAAAAAAACGGTCATGGCGGGTTTACGTCTCCGTGACAACTCTTTTTTTTGAATATTGTTTTAACACCCGTGACTTGGTCTATTATTATGTTAAACTTTGTTCCCAGTTCCTACCCAGAAAGAATGCTATTTTCTCTCGGCAGCTATTTTACGCTTGCGTAAAACCTTGCTTGTTGCATTTTGATACACTAAATTGTTTGTACTAATGGTCAGATATCACTATTGATTTGAGGCTTCTGATTGGTTGAAAAAATATATGGTCTATTAGGGCATATAGTCAGATTGTAAGGTAGATTCTGATTGGATTAAATTACCCAAATCATAACAAATCCCCATAAAACATCAACAAATTATATTTCCAACATAACACATGTTCATTTAGGATATTCTGACTGAAATTTGCATTTTTATGGGTACAATTGTGCTGGGGGTATATTTGAAAAAAGTAAAATTTCTTTGCTACCATTCTGGGGGCGCCCACCTTCAGTGAATTATTAGAGGCTGAAAGCATTAGATTACCCTCAATTTGCTGGTCATTTTTGAGTGTCTCTACGATAGTTCTTTAAAATAAATTTATTCATCCGTTCAGATATAGGAATTGGAGGCCTATAGGAAATGCAATAGTGGTATCTGACCTAAAATACTTATTTACAGGGAACCGCTCTTGCAAAGTAAGCTCATAAACGCAGCGCAAAGTCAAGACTTCGAAGCTACCATACCAGATATTCCAAGGTGTGTCACTGTCTTGCTTTCCTCTCGAGGCATTTTCAAGGTGTTTTGTCAGGTAAATATCAATAACGTGTTACATCGCTTATTACAACATACTGTGAAATGGTAGTCACGCTGTCAGTATACATTACCGACATTTACGATTAATTTATCTTATTGTCGATTATTTCAAAGAATTGTCAGCAAACACTGTTGATTATTTTATTTTCAAAACAATAGTGTTGCTTTTCTACTCTTTGTAAAATTGGCTTGTAATGGACCATAGTGACCCAAAATAATCCTGTTATCCTATCTCAAGCTGTGAAGTCCCTACATGTTTGCTAATAAGTGTTTGTCAGTTCGCCAATTAATTATCACATCTTGAGTACACAGTCAAGCCTGCTGGATCTAATTACAGCAGATCTTATGTCATATCAGAATGGAATGGAAAACAGCGATGGGCAAAGCATGATGAAGATGATTACTGAAAATAAAGTGATAATCGTGTTCTTGATCGCCATTCAGTTAAAAACTATTGTATTTAGTTTTAGCTCCAGTTGGGGCGAGGGGATATTTCACCTCATGTAGGAAATGATAGTTGGCATTTATTTCGGCTCATGCCAACATATCACCGGTACACATCAAACATTTGAATGTGTTCGATAAATATCATGGGAGGTATCATGTGACTAGGGATGTTCTTTGTCACAATAATGAAAACAGTGTGGTATACAGATGTTTAAAAAATCGAGGGGTAAATTGGCTGTAATTTATCATATTCTCTCCTTTATAAACTATGTTTTGTACGTTTAAACTTCAAATAATTTGCCTGTAGTGTGCATTTACATCTTGGTTGAAGGACAATTTTAAGACAGCTTCATAATATACCTTCATTTAATTTAATTTGTGTTCATCAACACATAATAGGTTATTAGGGCCGCTCCAGAGATAGGGAAATATGAATCCGGGAACATGCCATACTCTTAACAACGAATAGATATCAATGGCTCTTTAAACTTTTAATTAACAAGGATATCAATGTTTACAAACAGCAGCACGTCGATATTGGCTACATATTGTAACATATTCCTGTATTTTGCGTTTGGTTTTAATTACTGAAACGGAGTGTATTACACTAAACTGAGTGTCGGGTATGGGTTATCATGTAAAACTATTCAATGCACCCAACATGAATTAGAATACGTATATACTAGTATTAAATAATTATATGCTAGATGTTAATATAAATGACATTGCAACGTATATACAATTTGTGTTATAGGTCCTCATTAAACGATTAGAAAAAGATGTGATTGAGCTTTTTGTGGCCGATTTCGACGCATTCGGTAAGTAGGAATACCAGTTATATGTAGGTATTTAAATAGCTTGCAACTAGACTAATGCTTTAACTACAAATTAGCCGGTATGCATATTCCCATTTTTCGTATTTCTTTTCCATCAAATATCATACTCTGATTTCTTTAACTCATTGTTTTCGTGACCACATTAGTTAACGTGACGCTACCATAACATAAGTTATGTTTTGATATGTTCTTTTATTCAAGCAAATATAAATCAGTTAAATGGTTTTCACTTAATAGTTTTAAAACGATTTTGTTTTAAAAAGATACATCATACATGTGTATTACTAACTAATGGTAAAGTAAAACAAATTGATATCATATATTTCGTACTACGGGAACATTAGGCAGGTTGTAATATTTCTAAAATGTAAAGTAATATTCCTCATATAGCATCGTATTGTAACGCATACAATTTTTTTCATTTTTCATGTTTGTTTTTAAATAAGCTGTAGGAAATACATTTCTACATATGTGTCTGCAATTCATTCGTTTACTGTGTTTTTTGTCTACATATATTTTAAATTGTTATTATCGAATATGCAATTAGGAGAAGAACATCATACGTATTTTACTTTCGTTCAAATATTTTTTCTTCTTTTCTTCTATTACGTACAACTATCATGTTGTAAAAAAAAGAATAAACGAACGCATGTTTAAACCAATATGAATTGTAAAAGTTCAAATCCCACGGTGTCAAACAAACGCAACAAATGTTCGCACGAACCGAGCATATTTACTAATGATAGGCTATTTTATCCGACTAAATTGCCTAGTTTACCATTTTAAACTTATTAAACAAATTAAAAATCACACTGGCTTGTTTGCGAACCCTGAGAGTTCGCGTTTCCAAGCAGTGCTGTCTGCAGCCATATTTAATTTGAATGATATGGCTGAACTGTCAAAATGGCGGACCTACTTTCGGAAATAAATGTGAAACGAGTATGATTTGACTTCGATAAACACAACAATTTAAGTAAGTAAAACTATCAGACAAGGCTATAAATAATATAATAGATCAGGCCCTTTCTGATCCAATTACATCATTATCACTCGCAGGATCGAGGTGCGTTGCTAGGCCAAAATGACAGCATCTAGATCCCATGTTTAGCTCTACTGGCCAAGGGTCAGCACAGCTTATGGGATGGCGAGTTGTCCGTCGTCCGTCCGTCGTTAACTTTTGGCTCGTTAAGACGATAGATCCTTCATTTGTCATTTGCCAACTTTACCAGATTGTTAATATCAATGAAAGCTCGGATAAGTTTGAAAACCAGCCAGATCAGATCAGTTATGGCCCTTGATTAAGTTAAAAATGCTATATTTTGCCTCATTACGATAGGGCCTTAATTTTTCATCTGATCTTTACCAAACATTACCAACCTTTTTAGTTATGGCCCTTGATTTAGTTAAAAATGCTGTATTTTGCTCAAAACTATCAAAAAAACGTACATTGCAGTCACTCGCTTCATTGATGTTATATGGGCCATGTCCACAGGCCCTCTTGGGCCTCTTGTTAACTTATCCTAGCGGGGTTGGGGAGCATGATCCCCCGTTTTTATATTTTTTCGATTTCTGAAAATTATACGTATGCCCGGGGCTAGAGTGCCTGTACACAGAACTACGTCAATGGGATCACTAAGTTGTGTACAGTGTATCAGTTGTGTAGGTGTGTTTCAAATATTGGAGCGGGTGTGTCAACTTAACAGTATTTGATAGCGTTTTTTTGTGTTTTTGTTTGCTTTGTTGTGTTTTCCTTTTGTTTGTCAAGACATTTGAATAAATGAAATAGAAACTTTCCTATGTTAACTGTGCTATTTTTTTCCTGTGACTGTAACATTTCAGGACACAAACACGTTTTCGGGAGATAAACATAATGTTTGCAAAATAGTGGGGTGGAGGTGGGGCATACTCTGCTCCATTCCCTCTCAGAAAATTGGTAGGAGTGGTGCTGAACCCCATGTTCCTTTCTCTTGTTACTGTACACACTTAATTCTGATTATCACGGCAACCTCGTTTCTTGTGTCATTAATTAACATAGAAGCTCAGCGAGATCTTAACGCGCATACTGCATAATGTATAGAAGGCACTCTATGAACACGGGAATGGCGGCCGTACATGAATTGAATTGAATTCGGGTTTTAAGGCGTACCAACACATGAAAGGTTATATGGCGCCTAACAGGAATGAACATGCCATGCTCATTCTCCATTTACATCAGATAATTTATGGAGCTTCTCACCTGCAGAACTGCAGAGTTGCTGCAAATTCAATTGTAGATACTCCATTTACGCTGGAGACACGTTTATTTTTTTCTGCCACTGCTCTAGTGATTTGAGCGAGATGGCACCTGAAACAATGCAGGGGTCATGATGAAGAACTTTAACGAGCATGAACAACAAATGTTAAAATGAACATGAATTTGTGGGGCTGGGGGTGGGGGAGGGGGTTCTACCCCTCTGCCTACCCCTCCAACGGAATCTGCAGTGGCCCTATTCTTTGCCTCGAAACAAAACGAGGCCCCCGGAACCACACGGGGCCGATGCCATCCCCTGCGAAGTATCGCATGCTTTCACATTACCTTGCCAGAAAAAAGCACTTAGTCTGAGGGAGTGCGTTTGAAAACACGCGAAGTGACCCACTGGGATCGAGAGGAAAATATGCTTATAAACACCACTCGGATCGAGAGGAAAATTTATTTGCCCCACCACTCGGCACACAGCTCTTTCCTACGCATCCTACGCTTATGTGAACATATAAAAGAGGATACTCGTTAAATATACCATTTGATAAAGAACTATTTATCAAGTATGTAAGATTATCGAGAGAAATATATTACGTACCCTGGTGTTGTTATTTTTGACATCACTCTGGCATTAGTTTACCTAATGACGCGTTAACCTATTGACGTCACATCAGAACAATTATGTAACGTCACGTTAACCGCTTTTGTCTGGTAACCAGTCAAAACGAAAGCGAATATAGGTGGGCAGAGTAACAGACGGAGATGGAAGTGAACTGCGTTTGGAAGGACGATGGGAGTGACCTCCCCTTAACAAGGGAGTTAACTGTGTTTTGACTTTTTTACCAGTAAATAGTATTTACTATACTCTCGTTACCGTAGAGTTCGCTTGCGCACCCTGGTGTTTATTTTTGACATCACACTGGCATTAGTTTACCTAATGACGCGTTTACCTATTGACGTCACAGTAGAAGAAGTATGTGACGTTACGTTACCCGCTTTTAGTCTCTATCATCCAGACACACTCAACCTGACTGCGAGCGCTAGCATCGTATGAACTTCTTTGAGAGAAGTCTCGCGAGAGGTCTGATTGATCGAGACTAGTAATCTGTCCAAACGAACGCGAATATAGGTGGGCAGGGTATCAGACGGAGATGGAAGTGAACTGAGTTTGGAAGAACGATGGGAGTGACCTCCCTTAAAAAGGGAGTTAACTGTGTTTTGACTTTTTTACCATTTTTTTCCCCCCATAGTATTTACGCTACTCGCGTTACCGTAAATTTCGCTTGCGCGAGCAAGCTGAGCTCGCTATAAATTATTTAAGCACATATAGTCGGTCAAAGTTCTATAAGTACTACTCAGTATGTCAGTGGCATTCATGGCGTTGAATAGCAATTTGGATAACAATTAAATATTAATTTTGCATTGCACTATTTATTTATCAGCAAACACGCTTGTGTCTCTCGATCATCTAATCTTGACCAATTATACTATCATTTACCTAGTAGGTCAACTATACATATCAGTGTCTGATGAGGAGTTCCCTTCCAGTCTACCTTCACGCTGCACGCATATGTGGTTCATTTATTTATTTAAATAAAAAACATTATAACTAAGATATGCCCGTACTGGATGTCAAAGTCTGGCAAAGAGGGCACTCATACTAGATGTTAACCCTGTCAGACCCTGGCATCCAAATGTCTATACATGTACACTATTATGACACGGAGACAGAGCACTTTGTCAAAATCTAGAAATAGTATAAAAGTCGAACAGGAAATGCAGCTTTCACAGAACACAGTAAATCCAAAAACACGCAAAAGAACAAACATGATTGGCAATATTAACAAAGAATAAAGGCATATGACGTCACAAACACAAAAACGGTTGACAATAGGGCTATCGCATTGGAACAGTCAGTGGCAAAAGAGGCCGTTGGAGTTTTAAACCAGGTTCTAGGGTGCACCAAACCTCACACTTACCCTACTGTCATCCCAATAAAACGGGACAGTGTAAATAAAGAAATCCCCGCCATGAACTATTCTTTTACCAACAAGGCACTTGGAATGGGGACAAATGAGAAATAACTACCAACATGTTATACTACTACTGGCGATAGGAATGAAAAAGGACGCACTGTCCATTACAAATACATAATGACCAAGGACAATGTCACGGCTGCTCATAATAGTATATCCTATAATACCGTTATTATAGATTTTAGTATGTATGATGTCATTTGAAATCGGGAGATGAAGAACAACGAGGGTTATGGTATCCAAACTGTTGACTTTATTCAACGTGAGCTCATATTAGTGATCATTTGAGCAAAAAACATATGAGCGAAAAACGGATTATCAATACTGAGTATGTCATCTAGATACCGATATATATTAGTAAACGCATCAATAGTATCTCTCTGGCTAGAAGGTGACAAAACAACATGCAATCTCTTCCATAACAGTATAAAAACAAATTTGCGACATGTGACGCACAGTTGGTACCAATAGGAATACCAACAACATGACAGTAAACGGTTTTACGGTATCTAATAAAGATATTATCTAAAAGAAAAGATAACACTCTTCAAACATCGGCGCAAGTCCACAGATTATACTTATCATTAGGGGTGTTTGTAAAGAAAGCCGTGACATTAGTACAAGCAAGAAAATATTCTATTCCCTAGCAATGTCTTCTGTATAAGCTGAATCAATTCATCATGAAGATCCCTATACTTTACGTAGAAGTAACGATTAAAATATGCTTTAAATAAACCTTGTTTAGTGTTTTATTAATCGCCGCTTGTTGTGTGTTTTATTTGTATTTTTCTGCGTTATTGTTATTATTTCCTGTTTAAAAGCAATCGTCTTTTGATAAAACACATCTTCATAACACAACAAAACGCACTTTGATGTTGGACATGCGGGTAAAAGTGTATTTGTAATGTATAACTTATTCTCAAAATATGTTTAGATTTATTATATTGATTTTCTGGTACAAGTATGGAGGCAAACCTCTTCTAGACGTTGAAGCATGTTTGAAAGTATTATCATAACGTGCCCTTAATAGTGTATTCTCTTACTGCTCTGGCTTCTGCCAAGTCATTGAGTGCCTTCATTGTGGCTTTCTAGGCTATTTTATTTTTTGTATTATATTTACACGAGCATATTTGTGTTTTACTTATATTGCCTATTGATGCTGCCTTGTTGGTTAGAGATTAGATCATGGCGGGGATTTCTTTATTTACACTGTCCTGTTTTAATGGGATGAAGTAGGGTAAGTGGGAGGTCTGGTGCACCCTAGAACCGATTTAAACCCCCAGTGGCCTACTTTGCCACTGACCGTTCCAATGCGGTAGCCCTATTGTCAACCCTTTTGTGTTTGTGATGTCGTTTACTTTTATTATTTCTTTTGCCTTCTTGTTTCTCTGTTTGCATGTTTGTTTCTGTGTTTTGTGGTTGACTGTCCTCCTTGAATGCTACTTTCCCTGTCCGATCTTTTTATATTTCTTTATTATATGAATCCCGTAGGCAACAATTTTGGCAGACATTTAATCGTACATATTGTTTTGTAATATATCTAAAAGGAACTACTACAATAATATAATATGGAAAGTGGCTGAACTACTCGTAGTATCTAAAAACAAAAATGCATTAAACACAAGGGTTGTGTGGAATCTATAATAAAAACATGCTGGGTTTGCGGTAAAGTACTTGTGCATGCTATATGAAGTGTAATGCGTCTGAGATGTGAACTGCGGTGTCTACGTTGTTTTGATTAGTATATGTTCATTTTTAATAATTATTTTTAAAGACACACAGATAGTCCTCGAAGACGAAGAAGCCAAAGGACCAGTTAGCAATAACTCTAATGATTCGTAATTGGTATTCGAGTCCACTTGTTACACTGAGCCACCATACAGCACTAAACACACGTTTATGAAATTTAACAAATATGGGACAAGGATCCCTTGGAAGTTGGAAGCAACAAACACAAACAAGAGGGAAAAGTAACAGACTCGGTTTTATTGGTTTAGTCTATGAGATGTTATATAAGGGACAACAGGCTTTTTATAATTAAGGAATGAAATGCCAAAAGAGCGCATTTCATTCCTTATATTTACATAATTTTTTACCTTTACAATGGCGTAGATTTTTTCTCTATATACGCAAGATTTACTATTTATTTCGAAAAAATAGTTTATTATACGGGGATTTTTATGGAGTAAAATGTAACAGCCGTTACGATCGGCAACATTTTAGACACACCCCTCATGCGCAATATTCTATTAAGTTAAGCTCCGCCCATAATTCAATGAAAACCGTTAAAGGGCATATCATGAGATATTCCGAAGGTAACGAAATTCATCGGAAAATGTAATGCAGCGTGTCAAATAAGATTCATCGTAGCGAATGCAATAAGCGATGCTGTAAATATTGACTGATGTATGGCTTCCAAACATTAATAAAAGACGGGAAATTAAACTACACAGTAATCGAAAGCTACTGTACTCCCGGCGGAAGTTGTGTTTTGTGTATCGATGGATTCGATGTGAAGCGATGTCTGTGCCGTGTGACCTTGTTACTTTTTGGTAAGTTTAGTTATTTTGCAATATTTTTAACGAGGTTTCTTGTCCACTGGCATATTTACATACTTTGATGATGCCTCTTGAGTCAGCACGTTGGTTGATATGGCGAATAAAAGCAAACAAAAAAATCAAATGAAACATTGGCAACAAGTGAAAATTGTGTCTACCGGGTGTAAACATTTGATCCCAAAACGTTCGATTTATGATATAAACTACGATATACAGAATAAAACATCCTAAATACTTCTTTCTATTTCAGGCAGGTATGGATGAAATAAAATACAACTGTTGTTCAAAGGGGTCATATGACTTTCCGGATATAATAGACCACTAAATTGACTACCACAACTCAGAAGAGCTGATAATTAAAGGTTACTTCATCTGGAACAGATATACAATGTATTACCATATTTATCCATCAGATATATAAAAACAGTGCAAACTAATCACTCCAAAACCTTCATTACAAACTGTGAACATTTCAAAAATTCCAGAATATTTCTTTCACCCGCTAAAAAATCCATAACTTTACTTCTACCCTTAAAAAATGCGCGAACAATGTTTTTGACTTGCGTCTTGAAGAAGAAGGGTGTGGTTTGGACAAAATCTGTGATTCCTTTGATGAAACGTCGCGTTTGGATGATACGCAAAGTGAAAACGTTCAGCCTGATGAAAATGTGTACCAATTTGATGACGATTTACAAATGCACGAGGAGCAAAAGCGCATGTGTAACAATAAAAGTATCATAAAAATCTTTTATTTAGTTTATATATTTAGAATTATGTATACATGTATTGAACTGTGTGTTATAATGTATGGCCGTAAGATTGGAGTGAAATATACCAAATACTCATGTGTTAAATTGAACAGTTAAGCGATATGAAAGTGTCAGTCAGTGTATTTATTATAGTTGGTATTCGTTAATATTAAGACAACATATGTGGCGATATTGAAAGTTATAAGTACATGTAATATCAGTGTTATATATACTCACCAAACAAAGTACTCCCTTTTTTGCTGGTATTCCCATAGGCCAGGTTTGAAGGCGTAGGACAGCTTGAACAGCGCTTTAATTAAACAATGTTTGATGTTTTTAAGCTTCACTGAGTAATTAATATTCCTTTAAACAGTTTCAAATTTTGCCAAGCAATACGCTTTTATGGATGCTATGGAAACCTTAAAGGGAGGTAATTTGATGAATTTTATAATCAAAAGCTGCTATCTACACAATCGGTGTTGTGTTTTTCTGTTTTTTTTTTTTCAAAAGCAATGTATAGAGAATATTGTCTTGGACAAATTGAGGTAATGTGTGTAGATTGTATGTGTTTTTACCAAATATGCATGGTTTAAGAAAGAGGGGGATAACTCCCTTTAAGGCCCTCATGTACTGAACTTTTCAAAAAAATCCGTTCGGGCTATTGGTGGTGGTCGATCTAATTATTCTATATACTTCATTATTATTTCCTGTTTTGCTGTCTATATAATGGGGAAAAGAAAACTTTTTAATTTTGCTTAGTATTGCATATGAATTTCATTATATTAAATAATACACGTGTGTGTCATGTTTGTCTTTTCATGACATTTCTTTGAATGTTGTGAATGTAAGATGTTTAATAAAGATGTGTAGTGTAAACGAAGTCAGTGAGTCTTTCTTATCTGCAGTCATGAACCAGTAACAGCGTTTCATAATCAATTGTGAAATGGAGAAGAGTCCCAACCCAACAATGCAAGTGTTACGAGCGGTAATAAAAAAAAAATACTAATAAAGAAGACATGTATTTGAAATTCAATCTGCTACTAGCAGAAAACCTGCTACCACTCTAAATATTGCATTTTACCCCATTTTTGGATGTGGTGGAGTGCTATTCGATGGAACATACTCATCAGATGAGATATTCTTATGAAGTAAAACAGTTTTGGAACATTGGTCACAAACTGTTTAAGGGCAAATGTCTGGTTGGAAAAACAAAGGTCAAATAGAAAAAGGCCGTACCAAGCTAGAAAAGTATTCTGTCAGTTTTGCAGTTCCCAGTATATATTGTCTAAACGACACGTATTTGGCTGAGCAATTGAAAGATATTAAACTATATATTCATATGGTTTAAGTGTTATTAAAACGTTATTTTTAGTGGCTCCATTAAAGGCATGTCGAACGCGACATGCAAAGGCATGTCGAGCGCGACATGCAAAACATGTCTGGGAAGAACCTTTTGATTTTGAATTGATACAACAAAATATTGGATACTAAATTATACATATATCACACACAGAATTAGGCTAATTATATATATATAGTAATGTTAAATATGCACATAAACGAAATTTCTATTCCGTATTTACGTACCTTTTTTTCAGATCGCATATGACTTTTCAATACAACTACAATACAGTAGTTTACCAACTATAGAGACAGTGATTTTTTAAAAAATGCAACTATGAGTACACTGTGTTTTCTTTCTGTATCGTTATAATCTCACAAATAACTGCGAATGAACTCCACATTTGCAAGGTCTGTGGATTATTCCTAACATGACACAATTCAAAAACTGATACAATCGTACCTCGTATGTACAAAATAAGCAATTATTTACAACATTTTTACGATTGTCAAGTGTTGTGGACAGAAAACCCAATTGATATTACATTATGCATTGTCTAAAACAAGTGTTTGTATATGCTGGACTACAATTATGGACTCTGTAATAAACATGAACATCTACCAACAAACAAGGTTCTTACCGGCATCAATCGGGCACCTCTATCAGATGTGGTGATATTGAGCAATATTTCAACACAACTTCCGTTAGGAGTACATTAGCGTTTGCCTACTGTGAACTAGCATCCTTGCTTGATAAAACTTTATACATGCGGACGTTATTTCTGAAAAAGATTAAATATATAAATATAACAATTAACAATCAAAACAGTAGAATCGGAGTTTGATTATACGAATGCATTTAACACACTGTCATCCGGTCTACATTGTGGGTCAGGCTACAACATGTGCCAACTGCCAACACATGACATATGTCAATATTCAAAACATAAAATAATATGTGTCCTTGTTTGTTCAATTTAGTGAAGAGTAGTGAAATACATGTACCTGATGGGATGCACGCCAGCAGATTAGTAGATGGCTTAAAACAAAAGCTGACAAGGAAACTAAATACGGGAATAATAAACGCATGCAGGTAAGGAAAGGACAGCATTGACAAGACGCAGGGACATTTTGCTTTGTCTTCACCCAAAATTATTTAAAAAGAAAGAGTCATTTCATATTATTAAACCCGACAGAGGTTCTACAAGCAATTTTTTCTTTCCAGAACAAGACATTTCCGTAAAGATTAATAATTCGAGTATTCGGGCCAATGTCTAATTTATTGATTTTGTTCAAGTTCATTTTTTTTAATTAATGCACAATGTACGACACAATATACTTAATAATAGTAATGACTGAGGTGATTTTGATTTAACTTTTGGAGAAAACATTTAAATTATTTAAAAAAAAAACTGTACTAGCACCACTTTTTGAGAAAGACCTATCTTAAAAATATTTTACGAACCTTGAACAATATTTGGCAAATAATAACTCTTTATGATAGGAAAAACTAGATCTCAATCACTATGGCCTTCAAGTAAAACTTAAGCCAGTGCAGTGTCATGATAGGTGTTGCATATTATATCTCACGAACAGACTCAATAAAACCTAGTCTGCTACATTACTGTTTGTAAACGTTTATTGCAAAGGATCACTTTTAGTGTATTTATTCTCAGTTATTGCATTTTGATACACTAATTTGTTTGTACTAATGGTCAGACACCACTATTGATTTAGGGCTTCTGATTGGTTGTAAAAATATAGGGTCTATGAGGGCATATATTCAGATTGTAAGGTAGATTCTAAAACATGTTCATTTAGGATATTTTGACTGAAATTTGCATTTTTATGGGTACAAATGTGCTTGGGTGTATTTGAAAAAAGTAAATTACTTTACTATCATTCTAGGGGTGCCCACCTTCAGTTTGTTATTACAGGCTGAAAGCATTACATTACCCTCAATTTGCTGGTCATTTCTGAGTGTCTCTAAGATAGTTCTTTAAATTAAGGTTTTTTCATCCGTTCAGATATAGGAATAGGGGTTGTAAGCCAAAAGTCTATAATGGAAGCCTATGGGAAATCCAATAGTGATATCTGACCTAAAATACTTATTTACAGCGAACCGCTCTTGCAAAGTAATCTCATAAACGAAGAGACCAGTGAAGAATTGAAAGCACACAGACTACATATTCCAAGGTGTGTCAATGTCTTGCTTTCCTCTCGAGACATTTTCAAGGTGTTTTGTCAGGTAAATATCAATGCAGTGCAATAACGTGTTGCATCGCTTATTACAACATACTGTGAAATGGTAGTCACGCTGTCAGTATAAATTACCGATATTTGCGATTATTTTATCTTATTTGTCGATTATTTCAAAGAATTGTCAGCAGCAAACACTGGCGATTATTTTATTTTCAAAACAATAGTGTTGCTTTTTTCCCCATTGTAAACTTGCAATATTTCGTATTTGCCGTGCTCGGCCGTTTCCAAAGGTCCATTATCATACTTTTTTTGTTTTGACTGAAATGGACCACAGTGACACAAAAAAAATTCTGTTATTCTATCTCAAGCTGTGAAGTCCCTACATGTTTGCTAATTAGTGTTTGTTAGTTCGCCAATTGATTATCACACCTTGAGTACACAGTCAAGCTTGCTGGATCTAATTACAGCTGAACTTATGTCATATCAGAATGGAATGGAGCACAGCGATGGGCAAAGCATGATGAAGATGATTACTGAAAATAAAGTGATAATCGTGTGCTTGATCGCCATTCAGTTAAAAACTATAACTTTAACTTCAGTTGGAGCGAGGCGATATTTCACCTCATGTAGGAAATGATAGTTGGCATTTACTTTGGCTCATGCCAACAGATCACCGGTACGCATCACATATTTGAATGTGTTCGATAAATGAGGAGGTATCATGTGACTAGGGATGTTCTTTGGCACAATAATGAAAACTGTGTTTCAAAGATCGAATGGGTAAATTGGCTGTAATTTATCATATTCTCTCCTTTATAAAGTATGTTTTGTACGTTTAAACTTCAAATAATTTGCCTGTAGTGTGCATTTATATCTTGGTTTAAGGACAATTTTAAGACTGCTTCATAATATACCTTCATTTAATTTATTTTTTGTAATGGTTCATCAACACATAATAGGTTGTTAGGACCGCTCCAGAGATAGGGAATATATGAATCCGGGAACATGCCCTACTCTTAATAACGATAGATAGCAATGGTTATTTAAACCTTTAATTAACACGGATATCAATGTTTACAAACAGCAGCAGGTCGATATTGGCTACATATTGTAACATATTTGCGTTTTGTTTTAATTACTGAAACGGAGTGTATTACACTAAACTGAGTGTCGGGTATGGGTTATCATGTACAACTATTCAATACACCCAACATAAATTAGAGTACGCATGTACTAGTATTGAATAATTCTATGCTAGATGTAAATATATATGACATTGCAACGTATGTACAATTTGTGTTATAGGTCCTCATTAAACGATTCGAAAAAGATGTGATTGAGCTTTTAGGTGTGGACGTTGCATTCGGTAAGTAGGAATACCAGTGATATGTATGTATTTAAATAGCTGGCAACTAGAATAATGCTTTAACTACAATTTAGCCGGTATGCATATTCCTGTTTTCGTATTTCTTGTCCAGAAAATATCATACTCCGATTTTTTTTACTCATTTGTTTTCATTACCACATTAGTTCACCTCCATAAACATTGCTTTAAACCTGTAGAGCAAAACAGACATACATTTACTGAAGTAAATATTAACGTGACGCTACCATAACATAATTTATGTTTTTATATATTATTTTATTCAAGCAAATATAAATTATTTAAATAATTTTCACTTAATAGTTTGAAATCGATTTGGTTTTAAAGATACATAATAGAAGTGCCATCTTTATGCATGCCATCTTCGGGATGGTTAAATTTCTGTACTATTGATTTTATGAATATTGAGTTCTGCTTCATTCGTATACGGGTCTTTTCGTCTACATATATTTTAAATTGTTATTATCGAATATGCAATTAGGAGAAGATCATCATACGTATTTTAATTTCGTTCAAATATTTTCTTCCTCTATAATGTACAAATATCATGTTGTAAACAGAAAAGAGTAAACGAACGCATATTTAAACCAATTTACCATTTTAAACTTATTAAACACATTAATAATCACTCTGGTTTGTTTGCGAACCCTGAGAGTTCGCGTTTCCAAGCACTGCTCTCAGCAGCCATATTTAATTTGGAAACGGATGTATCCAATTTAGATGATCTTGAACAAGAACAGCTTTTACACCAAATATAAAATATTTCAAAATTATAAAAGTAGGTAAAAAAAGATCAAACATGAAATGTAGCATTCATTGAATAAAGTCAACCAAACACACGCATTCTAGTAGATACAACAATTGCATAAGGAATACACTATTCAAGGACAACAGTAACATAAAAGCACGTATTGAAACAAACGACAATTAGAAAGATGGATAACAGGTAAGATATAACATCACAGACATAAACATGCTGATAATAGGCTACCGCCTTGGAACGGTCAGTGGCAAACAGGGCCGCTGGGATGTTTAAAAAAGTATGAAAAGAGAAATTTGGAAATCGTCGAACACGATAAATCTGGCCCCGGGTTGAGCAGAACTCAATATTTAAAAAGGTCAATAGTACAGAAATTTGAGCCATCTCGAAGATGGTATGCATATGACGGTGAGCATGGAACCTTCAATGAGATATGTTCACACCATTCCATGGCCAGCGGCGTAAGCTCCCACTTTCTAACAAAACGCTTTGCCTTAAAAGTTAAAACAATGGGCGAAATAAACAAAAAGGAGCTTCTTACCCTTTCGTCTTACCCTATTGTCATCCAAATAAAACGGGGCAGTTATCCCCACCAGGTTATGTTCTCTAACAAACAATGCAATGCAATATCATATTAAACGACAATTACAAGAAACAAGCAAAAAAAAAAGGATGAAAATATCGGACACCACAAACTTAAAATGGCTGACAATAGGGGTACCGCCTTGGAACGTTCACAAATTTCATTGAGAGTTCCAACCAGGTTTTAGGGTACACCAAACCTCACTCTTACGCTAGTGTCATCACAATAAAGAGGGACAGTCTAAATAATGAAATCCCCACCAGGCAATAGTGTCCAACCAACTTGACAGAATGAATAGCCAATATAAATATAACACAAAGATGAGCATGTATTAATATAAAAAACCTAGAAATTAGTTAGTTTTAAATGTTATCTCTTGCTCTTCTGACATTTCCTTTCAGACTCCTACATAAAACACGTATGTCTGATGTAGAAAATGAAATAGCATGTCTGCACAAGATATGATACTTTAAGACGTCTAGATACCATTTTGTGAAAAGTCACCTCTATTTAATTTCATTAATGGGATAATCTGACGTCGGGTTTCATGCGTGACTGAAGTCGGTTTCTTTTCAATTCAATTATGGAAACATGTAACTCAGAATGTTTTTTAACAACTGGAGATTCATTGATGGAACTCAACTAAATTGTGTTTGTAAAAAATAATGAAAATATACAGCTTATTGCCAATCCCATATGTTTAAGTATCATTACTATAAACCGTATTGATGAAGATACACTTGATTTTTGCATGCAAGTGCATATATGTCACGCACTGGATCTGGATGTTGAATGGCGGCAGGAGTTTGGGTGTATTGTTTCTTTGGTGCTCTAGTTGTCGATGTGTAAGCGCTGGATTTCGATTAATGAAATAAATGTTGCCTAACGGTATAAATAAATGGTAAGACGATAATATTCAATCTGCATTTGAGTTGAAAATTTCCGCATTTTTTCAAAATCAACATGGTTTTTGTTGTTATAACTGTCCACTTAATACTAACAATATACATCACGTAAGGGTTTGATACTGATAAGTTATGTTTAAAAAGAAACATTTCTGGAAAATTATATAAGTCATAAAACCTGGAGACTTTTTCTATAGAGGCCTTCACACTATTCCTATTACAGATTCTGCACCCGCCAAAGTAGTTGATTTAGAAGACGGCTTTATTAATCATGAGGTTCGCCACCGGGAAAGATTTGTCCAATGTTGCCAGCATCTACTGATACTATGAATGAATATGGTTTTTATAAGAATGGATTTGTTTTTCGTGTTCTGATGACAAAATCACTCCCTCCTGGCAAAATAGTATTTCGTGTATTCGTAAATGTTGTTGTATTATTTAGAAATGATTATTCTGTCCAGATATACTACTCAGAAATGTCATATGATGTGGGTCACGTGAATGATAGCAAAGTCATGATTTTAACAAAGAGTTATTGCATTTAACCTTTGTTTATTGCATTTAACTGTTGATGTCAAAGATTACCTGATATCCCACCAGTCACGATATACTGACACCAGGTCGACTAGTCCTAGCACAACCGTTTTAAGCTGAATGTCAATGCAAGGGAGCAACTAGTACCATTTTTCTAAAGTCTTTGACATTACCCGTTCGGGGATTGAACCCAAGACCTCCAGCATGCGAGGCGTACTGTCTACCACTAAGCCACTACCGTGGTATTGATATTTATCCTGAACATATATCCTGTTCTTGGTGTACAAACGAAGAGTTCTGTTTACATTGCCATGCTGAAGGGAGGTAATCTGGACATGTAGCTTGTGTCTGTAACTTGGACTTGTTTCAATACTCTAGCATGCTTTTATTTAAACCTTAACCCGCTAAGCACTATAATAGCCTTTGCGTCCATTGTAAACAAAGACAAGCATGCGAGTAACTCATATTTTGCAAAACACCCCTTCGTCACATAAATGGTATGATCTTAATTCAAAAGAACAGTCCGTTATATATATGTAGCGAGTTTTGAGTCAGTTTTGTACGTGCCTCATAAACGCACAGGAGTTTCGTATTCATGCTCAATATCCCAGCCCAGCGGGGAAATGTCAGCATTGTTGATGAATTGTTTCGTTTTTGTAATTTCACTATCTAATGGTTGATAGTTTCACGTTGATTCCTGTCGTCTACATTAAGTCGAATATCCTCCAAATGCTCGTTAATGTCAATGATGACTTAGTTTGAATTCAACTTGAATACGACTTAATTTTTATTTAAAATCATTTACTTTGAGTTTTAATCTTTCTTCAAATTTTTTATTTGAGGCTCAACATAATTTGGGAACAAACAAAACAACTTTGTTTTTTTATCTTTCCTCTCAAATGTTCTTATCTTTGATTATTTATTACTTGTCTTTTGAAATGTTTCGCTGAATCCATTCACCTATAGAAACATCTTCTAGAGTATGCGACTTAATGTTGTGCCTAATGTCGAATATCGAACGATACAATATTTTTGTTTTTCTTTAACACAGGGAATATGTATATGCAATTTCCTTTGCAAAATAGTACATTGCCCATAAACATTATATATAAAAACTCGTTGAACAGAACTATATTTACATTATATTTAAATTTAATAAATGTATTTACGTGACACTGCCATAAGATACTGCTTTATTAATATTTATGCACATTTGAGTGGTTGTTAACAAAATATCCTTTTTTGCCACTGACCGTTCCAAGGCGGTAGCCCTATTGTCAACCCTTTTTGTGTTTGTGACGTCATATGACTTTATTCTTTGTTAACATTGCCATTCATGTTTTTCCTTTTGCGTGTTTTTGAGTTTACTGTGTTCTGTGAAAGCATCATTTCCTGTTCGACTTTTATACTTATTTTTACATGGAGTTCTAATTGTGTGCCTCCTTTTCTTCAGTTGGCGAATGTAAGTACCTACATACACGAAGAATTATTAAGAGTCTAGAGAGTGCGATTATAACCCGGAATACTGTCATAAATGAAGCTGTCTCATCATGTCGCATTAGTGGAGATGACATTGAGTACAGGAGACGCATGGCAAATATGGTCGTTATTGGTGGCTCGTCGGCAGGAGCAGTTGGAGGTGTTCTTGCTATTGTCGGTTTAGCACTGAGTCCTGTAACTTTCGGTGCTTCTTTGGGTTTATCTATAGCAGGTGCAGCACTTGGCGTATCGGGAGGTTTAGCGGGGGGCAGCGCGAGGGCTATTGAAGCGGTAAAACAAACTACGGGCATTGAAGAAGTAAAGGCCAAATCAGAAAGAATTGTTGAAGCTGAAAGGGATGTAACCGAGTTTTTAGCAGAGCTTCAACAGTTGTTTTCTATGTCAGTAGTCGATGGCAAATACACTACCGAAAGCCCTGGCATAAATCTGAGAGGGTTTCAAGTAATTGGAAGTGCGTTTAGAGTTGCCAAAGGTGGTGCAGCTGTTGCGATGTCAGCTGTGAGGGTTTCAGGAGCAGTAGCAGCAGTGGCGGCATCAGTGTTAGGACCTTTGTCACTGGCACTTGATATAGCGTTTCTAACGGAAGCAGCATATAACGCATCAAATGGCAATAGAACGGACGCAGCGGATCAATTAACTAACATGGCGCTTATAATCGAAATGAAAAACAAAATCGTCAACAACGCTCTAAGAGGTAGTTGTTCGGATGCAGGAAGAGTTCTTACCATACTTTAACATCTTGAATAGTTTGAATAGTCTTGACTGAGACACATCTAAAATATGAGCATTGTTTTTTAACATTTTAATTGAATATCAAGTGTATACACATTTATATATAGTACATGCGTGGATGCATTATAATCTACCTGCCCCTATGGTAAGATGTGATTTCATTAAGGTTGTTCAGTATTGGCCGAATACATTTCCTGCTGTAGTTACCACCCCCAATAAAATATTAAATTATGTGAAAATATTTTTTTTAGCCTTAAATAAGTTAATTAAGTATGTATACTGAAAGGAAAAAGAAACGCGACACGGGAATTTCCGCTATATATTGTATGTACAGTATGCTGCTGTTAATCGAATGGTACATGACTACGTAAGATATTTCCTTTCGGACAAATTACTAAAACACCACGTAACACAGCAAATAGTATTCCTGCAAAGTTTCATTATTGCCAGAGTACGCGTTTGGCTCAAGCATGAGAGCAAACTTAGGATGCAAAATGTTGCAAACACGTTAAATACAGTACTGACTGAATTGGCTCAGTTTTAACATGATTATGAATTTCTTGTTACAACGTGTACTGTGATTAAAACGTCTACAACATCACAGTTGTGTCCTTTCTCTAACTAACTGCAATTATTTTTTTTACAAAACATCTTGGGATTTCCTTGGAATATATATGGAATTAAGTTTGCATATATACAATATATAGCGGAAAATCCCATGTCGCGTTTCTTTTTCCTTTCAGTATATTTAAGCATATTAAGGCACTTTTTGTCTCGCCTTTTCGAAGAAACTCTCCATAGTAACGTCAACTATTCCAAAATAAATCTATATAACAACATAATACTAAATCTTATCTAGTGAGAATACCAGTGTTAATTGTTTTTCCAAAAACAAAAATATCCTTCAAACAAATAAACTTATACAACACACATCTTCTCAAAACTAGCTTAAAATGCATGTACATGAAGTAAACAGCTGATCATACTGACAGAGAGGTCATGTGCACCTCCCTAAAACCGGGCCAAGTATGTTTACACCTGCCATTTTAACCCAACAAATATGTTTACGTACCCCTCAAAAATGGCACACAAGTTTTTTTTGGTATTTTTTGCCTGTCAACCCATTTTTTTAAAACTTACTGCCCCTCTCCCCACCCCCCACTCCGTAGCATGAAATCCTGGATCCGCCCCTGGAGGTCACTAATGGGGAAATCATTCAGGCATAATATTTCAATGGTCAGTATATCTACCCATGTATAGAAACTTGTGTCAAAGTAATGTGCATGTGTGTTACCTGCATGAGGCCTCAATTATTGGAAGACTGAAACTTGCACCTGCACTACCTTATCATGTATATATTTGACAGGATGCCACCCACAAGATAATATTACATATAGACATAGGTATTTACATATAGACATAGGTATATAATTTTAAATTGTGGAACTCGGTTTCACTAGATATAACTTTGAGGATTATGTTGCTGTTGATTTATTTTTGAAAAAAAAACAACAACTTAGCAGTGGATAATTCCGACAACCCCAAATAAGGCATTTTGAAGTTGGTTTAAAGAAGCTTTTTTTTTAAAGGAAAAGTGCCTAAATATGCTTAAATACATGTTTCATTCATTTCAGAAACTTGCTTAATGCTGAAATAAATATTTTCTGATAATTTTATATTTTATTTGAAGTGGTCCATACACAGCAGTAAATGTATTTGGCCAGGACTGAACAGGACTAAACAACCTTAATTTGTGAAATGGAAATAACTTTTATCACGACATATTTTGAACTGCATTCCACCTTGATAATTAATAATTGTATTATATTTATGTAACGGGTACGTATAAGTTGAACACACTTACATATCTCTAGGGTTTTAACTTGTTCTATAAATATTGTATCGTTAGGTAGACCTTTTCTCAGTTTGCACAAATAGACACACTTCTTATAAATGAGCACAAATAGATACCATATATAATCAATTTCTGATGTGTCAAGAAAAATGGAATTTTCATGTAAATCGATAAACATGTTTAATAATATGTTCTTAGCTGACCTATATTTATAAAAGAAATGTAAAAACTTTTCATTGAATTATTACAAAATGTACATAATTTCGTTTTCAGACATTCCACATTTATTTAATCTTGCATTTGTGAAAATAATTCGATTAATAATTTTAAATTGTAAGGATTGAAAAGGTTAGTCATTTGTTATACTGACTGATTGCTTATATAGCATTGTCCAATCCTCACTGGTCAATAAAATAAAAATTATTTGGAATTTCAACTGCAGAATTCAAAAAGTTAGGATAGAATGTTTGATTCACCTTTTTAGCTGTTAAGTTGACTAACTGTTTTATTTATTTGATTTTCGATGGTATTGTTATTTCTTATGCATGATTTCCAGTCAGCTGGAGTTGCACTAACTGCATAAATATAAAAAAGGAATTTCGCGCTAAAATGAACACAAAACATAAAAATACACAATTGTGATCAACAATGTCATTAATGAAAAAAGATATATATTTACATAAGTTTTTAAAGAATACCATACTGTTGTTATTTTTTATATTTGGGTTGTGAAACAGTTTTTTTAGATAACATATATTCTACTGTATTAATGCAGTGTATTAGCGCCAAGGACTGGAATACATTTTTTATAAAAAAAATCATTTGAGTATACACTTTTAGAAGCCCGTCTTTATAAAAATGTCGTTTTCTATATCCCCCAATTTGTAAGATAATTTAAGTAAGTTACTAAGTGATTTAATGTGTCGGACCTTTAATCCACCTTCTTTAGTACTGTTTATCATCACAGTACGTTGTATTTTATCTGGTTTACCTGACCATAGAAAATCGAACATCACATTTTAAATGTCGCGACAAACATGTTCGGGTGCATCAGGCGCGACAGTAAAACATTGAATGAGTATTGGCAGGGCAAGTGTTTTTTATAATAGTTGTTTTTCCTATAAATGTGAACATTATAAGCGCAATGTTTACTACGTTATTGATGTAAATGTATTTTTAAAAATCGAAGAAAAGGTAATGCTAACAAATCGCAACAAATTTAGGGGGAAAACACTTCCTCGTATAAACGGTTGTGACGTCAGTTTTAAGAGAAAGCCATTTGTACACTAGGAAGCTGACAAAACAGTGCAGTGTGTGTGTGTGTGTGTGTGAAACTGTTGGAATTTAATGATCCTGATTTGGAGGAATTGCCCGTAATTAGATTGTTGTACAATGTGCAACTTTATCATTTTGATAACAAGAATACGTGTCTGAGGATGAATATAGCTCGAATTCATCTGCTGATGAGGAAGTTAAATGCAGTACCGGGCCGATGGAGAGCTAGTTAGTTTGATATTTACTTAGTTTGATTTGAATAAAATCATGTTTGGTGTTGATTCATTTGGTTCATTTGTTTTACGTTCATTTCTATAATAATCTAAAACCCACAAGTTCAACGCCGTTTATAAACTAATTAAACAGTGTGAAAAATAGTATCAAGCCATATCAATTTTATTTTTGGTTCTTCAGAATTTCCTCTAAATTTTAGGGGCGAGCGAGCGTAAATAATATTTCGAAATGTTTTTCACAAAGTCCAGACTCTATTGTGCCCATCGCGTCAGGTATACCTTGACGTGTTCGTTGGCGGACGGACTATAAACCTTAGAATTACACACACACACACACACTTTTCACAGGCGATCATGTTGAGGCAGGGACGAGTAATTTTTTCATATAGTTTAATAGTTTATTTGCGTCTAATTGTTTACAATCAAATATGCATACATATATACATTATTTCATACTTAAAACATTAATTGTAAATACCATTCTAAAAGAATTATAGGAGACGATATAATATTATTGCACATTAACATATAACATTCAATAATTCATATCAAAGCATAATTATCATTTTGGCCTGTACAGGAGTTACTAATAATACATTTAATGTGATAAGAATTGGACAACTATTGTTAATCAACCTTATGAGTATCGCATATATGATACTGAAAGTTTAAAATGCCATTGAAATGAGTTAGGGTTAACTGTGAAATTTGTAAATAAGCACCCGGTGAGTATCCACCTTATAAGCACAAATAAAGAAATACTAAAAGATCCGTTATCACATCAGGTCAGACCTGTTATGAACTGTCCAACAATAAATAAAACACAGTACATATAAATCGTCTGATTAAAACAATGTAACATTATATATACAGATAAGAATTTCTAGTTTGTAAAATAGCGTAACAGATATATGCTTATTTACCATGCTTTTGTATGTACAAGTATTGTATTGAAATGCATGTATGTCTATTATATTTTTTTGTCATTGATTAAAGTGTATATTCCAAACTTCTAATGTGTTGCTAATATTCCATACCAGCTTATTAAAGCTGTACAGTCCCTATTTTAACTGGTAATAACTCATGAATATGAATGAGTCACGTGTGTAGTAGTTTCAAATCGACGAACACCCCAAAAGTCGGTATATAAGGAGAAATCGATACGTAAAATTTCACATTTTCATTTAGCCTCCGTACAGGTAACATCGATAAATATACGGCTCCAGAATATATGTGATAAAAAAATAGATGCCCGGAACGGGATTTGAACCACAGTCTTGCACTTGTAAGATTTGAAAGATGTACGCTGAACCTCTAGACCACTGCTATTTATTGATATTTTGTAGCATTTTTAACACTAAATAGGCATTACGTAATAACAAGAGCGCGCATAAAACTCATCAAGCGCTAATAACAAGGTGATATATGGTTGATTTGAGACGAAGTATTAGTTTCATATTGATAAGATACAGTATTACACCAGGCAATGTTAATTTACACGTGCGACAATATGGACTAAATATTTATTGAACCATCTTTAGTTGCGTTCAAATATGTTAAGTTATTTTGCCTCATAATATATGGTAGTTAGTATACTATTTTCTCAAGTAGTGTTGTTGTTTAGTGGATAGAGCACAGGATTTGAAATCAGAAGGTCGTGTGTTCGAGCCCCGAAAGAAGCTAACTTTTTTTTTCGGTAAAAATTACTGTTACCTGTGTATAGGTACGATGTGCACTGGTCTATGTATATACAGTAAATGATTTCATGCGCTATATTTGCTCGCTTAAATACCCGATTTCGACATGAGCTGGTGAACATGAAGTTACAAATAAAGACACGCCTACAAAGAAGAACTCGATTGATATAGGGACTCTGTAGCTTTAAGCATGCATCAAAGACAAATTAACTATATATATGCAGACAAAGCGAACACTGACAGGAAAATATATCTTGAAATAAATGCAAAAACGTGTAATCAAACAATTTATGCATCGAAACTGGTGGATATACTCGTATCAACTATCAGCATACAAAAGATCAAAACACATCATGTTAACACTAAATATTTCACAGATACCATTTGTTACTAGAAAGCAAAACAACTCAGACTCAACTTGTGTTAGAATAAGGCTTAGGGGCCTCAAAGCGCTCACCTTGAACGAGTTTAGAGGTGAAGATTACATGTATGCAGAGCTTGGTGCAAGAATGTTCAGGTGCAAGATTTTTCCAAGTTTAAATATTAGTTGTGTTTGGTGAAAAAGTCTTGCACAAAGTCGTCCATTTCTGTTGATTTAAAGGCACCAAATTTAGGGCTTCTTCTTTCAGAGAAGACTTTTTTGCAATAGTGGTATCTGACCTAAAATACTTATTTCCAGCGAATCGCTCTTGCAAAGTAATCTCATAAACGCAGCGATCAGTAATGTATTCGAAGCGCACAGAAAAGATATTCCAAGGTGTGTCACTGTCTTGATTTCCTCTCGAGGCATTTCCAGGTGTTTTGTCAGGTAAATATCAATGCAGTGCAATAACGTGTTACATCGCTTTTTACAACATACTGTGAACGATGCAGTATACATTCCCGACATTTGCGATTATTTTTTCTTATTGTCGATTATTTCAAAGAATTGTCAGCAAACACTGGCGATTATTTTATTTTCAAACAATAGTGTTGCTTTTTTCCCCATTGTAAAATTGACTGTAATGGATCACAGTGACCCAAAAAACATCCTGTTATCCTATCTCAAGCTGTGAAGTCCCTACATGTTTCCTAATTAGTGTTTGTTAGTTCGCCAATTGATTATCACACCTTGAGTACACAGTCAAGCTTGCTGGATCTAATTACAAATGCAGCTGAGCTTATGTCATATCAGAATGGAATGGAAAAGAGTGATGGGCAAAGCATGATGAAGATGATTACTGAAAACAAAATGATAATCGTATTCTTGATGGCCATTCAGTTAAAAACTATAACTTTAGCTCCAGTTGGAGCGAGGGAATATTTTACCTCTTGTAGGAAATGATAGTAGGCATTTACTTCGGCTCATGCCAACAGATCACCGGTACACATCAAACATTTGAATGTGTTCGATAGATGGGGAGGTATCATGTGACTAGGGATGTTCTTTGGCACAATAATGAAAACAGTGTGGTATACAGATGTTTCAAAAATCGAGTGGTAAATTGGCTGTAATTTATCATATTCTCTCCTTTATAAAGTATGTTTTGTACGTTTAAACTTCAAATAATTTGCCAGTAGTGAGCATTTGCAGTTTGGTTTAAGGACAATTTTAAGACAGCTTCATAAAATACCTTCATATAATTTAACTTGTGTTCATCAACACATAATAGGTTATTAGGACCGCTCCAGAGATAGAGAAATATGAATCCGGGAACATGCCCTACTATAAACAACGAAAAGATATCAATGGTTCTTTAAACTTTTAATTAACAAGGTTATCAGTGTTTACTAACAGCAGCACGTCGATATTGGCTACATATTGTAACACATTCCTGTAATTTATGTTAGGTTTTAATTACTGAAACGGAGTGTATTACACACAACTGAGTGTCAGGTATTGGTTATCATGTAAAACTATTCAATACACCCAACATAAATTAGAATACGTATATACAAATGTAGTCCAAAAAAAAAATCTGATTTTTTTTCAGATTTTTTTTTTCAAATATTTTTTTTTCAATTATTTTTTTCAACATTTTTTTTTCAGTCCTAACACGTTCCTTCAACCTGTGAATACACCATTTGATAAAGAACTATTTTTCAAGTATCTAAGATTATCGAGAGAAATATATTACGTACCCTGGTGTTGTTATTTTTGACATCGCTCTGGCATTAGTTAACCTAATGACGCGTTAACCTATTGACGTCACAGCAGAAAAACATGTGACGTCACATTAACCGCTTTTGTCTGGTAACCAGTCAAAACGAAAGCGAATATAGGTGGGCAGAGTATCAGACGGAGATGGGAGTAACCTGCGTTTGGAAGGACCCCTTAACAAGGGAGTTAACTGTGTTTTGACTTTTTTACCAGTAAATAGTATTTATGTAGCACGCCAATTACGAATACTCGATAATTCCGAATTATCGACACGCCATTTGCGAATTCGTAAATGGCCCCTCCAATTACGAATAATTTTTAAATAACGTCTTTCTCGGGTTAAGTGTTAAATTTATAAAAAATAACGGTATTCAAACTAAGTACCATGAATATTTATATATTAGACCGGAAAAACACAACAAAACGGGAGAAATGTGCCAGTTTAGTATCCTGCGGTTTTTGCATAATTTCTTTGTTTTGTTTTTTCCTCGTGGTTATATTATGTCATAATGATCGATATATTATGATTATTTAAACTGTTTATTTACCATAGCATTTGTTTAAATAAAAAAAGTAATATATGTAGTCTTATGTGTTTGCATTACATGCTGTTTATAAGCCGATTAAAATATCAACAGAGAAATCCCAATTTACGTTCTCCGTGATATTTTCTAAACAAGTTCGTCAACCTCATAAACAGAATAAATAAGTACCTAATGTTATGAAAAAAAATGAATGGATTATGTTTGTTCAAATCTTAATCAGAGAAGTAATACCACATCACCGTCACCGGAGGCCAGAACTTATCATGGCCAACCAGTGATCGTAGGAACACCCTAGACAGCAATATACTGTGTAACTATAATATAGTTTTAACCTTTTAACTTATAAATACTCAAGACTACTGTGTTTGTCTGGGCATGAACAGATATATTATGTTTATTGAAACCAACCTATGCTTTTGCTCGAAAACATAGTATAAATGCCATAAATATAAGTTTGTTGATCATTATCCTAGTTTCTCGAAGGTTATGTTCGATAACTATTTTCGCTTGGTTTATCGAAACTTATAAAAACTATACTTTCGCTTGAAAACCTAGGTTACCCGTCTCTATAATTTCCACGTAATTCCGAATTAAGTCTGCGGAATAAATTCAGAATTCCAATCTTTGGAGTAATGGACGGAAGTTTTACTAGAAAATAAGTCGGACTTCGAAAATAAATAATAAAGAATTTCCACGAATAAATTCATTTTTGACTTTCCGATAAAGTCTTCGGCTTTCCGATATCTTTGGACAAAATTGTCGAAAAATGTGTTTCTTCGGAAAATATTTGGACATCGGCAATAGTTCGGCTAAAACTCAGACAAAAGCATTTTCTCTGGAAAACATTTGGACGTCTGGTATTCCCTTTTGCAAATATTCGGACATCGGCATTTCCTTCTGGAAACATTCGGACATCGGTATTGTTTTTTGAAAATATTTGGACATCGGCATTTCTTCGTAACTTGAATATTGCAATTCTGTTGCGGAAATTATTCCAATTGATGCTAGATTTCCAGAATAATTTGAAATTTCAGATAATCTGATTTTCTTCGTTAAAAAGTTCGCTTTCAAATTTATGCAGAAGAATTATCTGATTAATAGAAAATAGAAAAGCAAATATGCAACCATGCAACCTTTTTCTGCTAAATAATACAACGGGACACGAAAGGACGGGACGCGACATAAATTAGTGGAGTGTAACCTTATAAGGTATTAAAATTCATAGTGTGTAACTTTATGAAGTGTTCATTATGTATGTTCAAATCATAAAAAATATGAACAAATAATTAAAAAACTTAGTAAAATCGTGTGTAAAAATTAGTGGAGTGTAATCGTATGAAGTTCGTATAATTAGTGGAATGTAACCTTATGTCGTTCTCATAATGTATTTTCACAAAATACCAAAAATGAAAAGCAATATGCAACCATGCAACCATTATTTTATTAAATAATGCAATGGGAAGCAATGTGACACAACGTAAATTCGTGGAGTGTAACCTTATGAGGTCTTAAAACTTGTAGTGTATAACTTTATCAGGTTATAATTACGTATTTTCACATCATAAAAAAAGAAAAAGAACATATGCAACCATTATCTGTTAAATAACAGGACAAATAATTAAAAACTAAGTGCAATCTTATGTAAAAAATAGTGGTGTGTAACCTGATGAAGTCTTGTAATTAGTTGAATGTATGTGGTTTTCAAAATGTTTTTTCACATCGTACATGTAACAAAAATGAAAAGCAAATATGCAACCATGTAACTA
This sequence comes from Cyrtodaria siliqua, assembly GCA_037043455.1. NCBI lineage: Eukaryota > Metazoa > Mollusca > Bivalvia > Adapedonta > Hiatellidae > Cyrtodaria > Cyrtodaria siliqua. Next base: position 111,421 of record JAWPHD010004926.1, read on the forward strand.
TTATGTGTTAAATAATAAAAGGTGGCGCGATGCGCCATAAATTAGTGGAATGTAAGCTTAATTATGAGGTCTTAAAATTAGTAGTGTGTGACTTTATGAAGATTTCATTATGTATTTCAAATCATAAAAAAAGAAAAAGAAAATATGAAACCATTATCTGTTAAATAACAGGAGAAATAATTAAAAACAGTGGAATCATATGTAAAAATTAGTGGAGTGTTACCTTATGAAATCTGTATAATTAGTAGAATGTAACCGTATGTGGTTCTCATAATGTATTTTCACAAAATACCAAAAAGGAAAAGCAAATATGCAACCATGCAACCACTATTTGTTAAATAATGCAACGGGAAGCGACGTGACACAACGTAAATTAGTGGTGTTTAACCTTATAAGGTCTTACAATTAGTAGTGCATAACTTTATGAGGTTATTATTACATATTTTTCGCATCATAAAAGATGAAAAAGAACATATGCAACCACTATCTGTTAAATAACAGGACAAATAATTAAAAACTTTGCGAAATCTTGTGTAAAAGTTAGTGGAGTGTAACCTTATGAAGCCTGTATAATTAGTGGAATGTAACCTTATGTGGGTTTCATAACGTATTTTCACATCATACCAAAAATTAGAAGCAAATATGCAACCATGTCACTATTATCTTATAATAAAACGCGACGCGACAAAGTGATTCCTATATAGTCCCCGCTTCGACCCACTTCTTCGAAGCGGAGGTATAATAATACTTACTTTAATGGTATCCTCCATTTTGTATAAACACACTGCGTTTGTGTTTGAATATAGAAGCACCAGTTTCATTGGCTAATGAGTCACATAACTGTAACACAGCAGCCTATAAAGTCTTAATTTGTGATCAGAATAAGATATTAGCATACGGATATCATAAATTCATTAGTATGAGTGTTGGATGTCTGTATTAATTAGCTAATCTCAAGTATTCATGATCAATGGGTTAAAAGTGTAAAAAGTGGAGCGCTGTAGTCTAATGGTATACAGTTGGACCCATGATCGCGAAGTCATGGGTTCGATCCCCAACATTGCGTCATATGCGTTGTTTCTCTGAGCAAGACACTTAAACTGCAATTGCTTAGTACTGGTTCTACCCAGGAAGACAGTGATTCAAATAAGGTTCATAGAGCTTCCGTTAAATCCATGTAAAATAAATAAGTTTAAACTAAAAATGAATCATGAATATAATTTAGTACTATCTGGGAGTAAGATTTTTTAAATGCTTACTGCAAATAAGCACTTACAATATATTCAATTTTTTTAGACGGACATGAACTAATTAAAAACAATTGTAGTGCTTATTTGCATATAGCATAGTCAGGGTTTTTATATTATAGTACATTATAGTATTAAAAACCGTTATAGTGTAGAATTTCTATGTATTAAAAAGAAAATATCCAACTATCACAAAAAAAATTGACCGTCATATATGGCCTAAAATGTGCTACAAATTACGTAAAACAATTTATTTTATGCTTAACAGTGAAATAGTGGGGGGGTTTTATCAATCATTGTCAAAAACAATTTTTTTTAATTTGTCTAGAAAATAACAGTTTAATATTTATATGATAATTAGCCAAGTGCTGCAATTCTAGCCTAAATGTAATGTGGCCAATCTACTTTTTCAACATATTTTTTAAAAAGGAGAGCAGAATTATCAGATAAGACTAGTTGCTCTTATTATTGATTTCAATTTGGAACAGTAAACTAGTTATCAGAGAATTAGTAGCTTAATGTCTACTGCAATTCCGAAATGTATATACTCTTAAGTCTAACCAAAGATACATGGGAAACTTACTTTTACATGCTAAATATGGAACATGTTTCCTCCAAGACTTCATCTCCTGGTTTGTCTGGTACCAACCCCTCATGGCCCCTATAATGAAAGCAGTTTCTTTCAGTTCTAAAAAAGTATTTTTAAGTTTATTACAAGTGAATTTAAATCACTGTCATGTAAAAACATATACAAGTCATGTTTAAGAACAATTAAGTCATATTTATGAGTTGTTTATATCATCTGTTTTAAAGAGGTTTGGATAAATCTCTTCTTCACCATGGGTGTCCATAACAGCAGAAATAGGCCAAATGATTATAGGAAGATCATCTGCTTCAGCAGCTTTTAAAATAGTCAAACTTTCCAAAATATAATGAACAATAAGTCTAAGCTTTCTTACTTTCAAATAAATATAAAATTAATTCACTGGCAATCTGAGACATTTCACAATCTTTGATGAACATTACTTGTATTGATAATTTGAAGTAGATTAGTACATACCTGACTGTAAACATCACATTTCATTCTACTCAGTACTGTTGTCAAGCTTCTGTCTTATTTATTATCCTTCAGTAAAATATAGCCAGTCACTTGTATCCAACAGAATCAAGAGTTTCAATACAAATGATTACACAATTTAGTACTTCATTAAATAAGATAATAAACAAATACATGTGCCCAACATTTTAGAAATATTCAAAATGGTCGGTATTTTGTTAAACCAATCAACTCTCTTCAGATCAGGGGTAACATTAAGGTTAATTCAGAGTTTTTATGCTAAATGTACCACTAATGTATGGCCAATAGATGGACATAATCCTCTTATCACCTCACATCTGGCAATGATTCTCTTGGGAATTTATCCTGACTTGCCAATTAATACAAAGGGCTACATTAAGACTGTTCTGTGTTTTTAGTATTTTGGAAATCTGTTAACTGCAGCAGCAGTAGTATTAGTATTAGTAACAGCAGTAGTAGTAGTAGTAGAAGTAGTACATGTAGTAGTAACAGCAGTAGCAGCAGCAACAACATGAGTAGTAGTAGAGTAGCAGTAGTAGTAGTAACAGCAGTAGTAGTAGAAATAGTGCATGTAGTAGTAACAGCAGTAGCAGCAGCAGCATCAACAGCAGCAGTACTAGTAGAAGTAGGAATATAGAGTAGAGCAGCAACAGTAGTAGGAGTAATATCAGTAGTGGTACAAGTAGTGCATGTAGTAGTAACACCAGTAGCAGCAGCAACAACAGCAGTAGTAGTAGTAGAAGTATTAGAAGTAGAGCAGCAGCAACAGCAGTAGTAATAGTAGTAGTAGTAGTAGTAGAGCAGCAGTAGTAGTAGTAGAAGTAGTACATGTAGCAATAACAGCAGTAGCAGCAGCAACAACATCAGCAGTAGTAGAGCAACAGTAGTAACAGCAATAGTAGTAGAAGTAGTGCATGTAGTAGTAACAGCAGTAGCAGCAACAACATCAGTACTAATAGAAGTAGGAATAGTAGAGCAGCAACAGTAGCAGTAGAAACAGCAGTAGTGGTAGAAGTAAGGCATGTAGTAGTAACACCAGTAGCAGCAGCAACAGTAGCAGTAGTAGTAAATATATTAGAAGTAGAGCAGCAGCAGTAATAGTAGTAGTAGTAAAGCAGTAGTAGTAGTAGAAGTAGTGTATGTAGTAGTAACAGCAGTAGCAACAACAGCAGTAGTATTATAGCAGCAGCAGTAGTAGTAGTAATAGTAACAGCAGTTGTTGTAGAAGTAGTACATGTAGTAGTAACAGCAGTATCAGCAGCAACTACAGCAGAAGTAGTAGTAGTAGAGCAGCATCAGCAGCTGCAGTAGTAGTAGTAACAGAAGTAGTAGTATTACATGTAGTAGTAACAGCAGTATCAGCAGCAACTAAATCAGTAGTAGTAGAGCAGCAATAGCAGTAGTAGTAGTAGAAGTAGCGCTTGTAGTAGTAGTAGTAGCAGCAACAACAGCAGTAGTAGTAGTAGAGCAACAGTAGTAGTAGTAACAGCATTAGTAGTAGAAGTATTACATGTAGTAGTAACAGCAGTATCAGCAGCAACTACAGCAGAAGTAGTAGTAGTAGAGCAGCATCAGCAGCAGCAGTAGTAGTAGTAACAGAAGTAGTAGTATTACATGTAGTAGTAACAGCAGTATCAGCAGCAACTAAATCAGTAGTAGTAGTAGTAGAGCAGCAATAGCAGTAGTAGTAGTAGAAGTAGCGCTTGTAGTAGTAGTAGTAGTAGCAGCAACAACAGCAGTAGTAGTAGTAGAGCAACAGTAGTAGTAGTAACAGCATTAGTAGTAGAAGTAGTACATGTAGTATATATAGTAACAGCAGCAGCAGTTTCTATTGTTGTTGTAGAAGAAGTAGTAGTAGTAGTGGTAGTAGTTGTAGCAGCAGCAGTAGAAGTAGTAAATAAGTCCAAAGTATACCAATCCTTTTCCAATTGTGAAAACCTTGGAAAACATTGGACTTTTTTTTTCTGGTCAAGAATTTAAGTCCAAGCTTTTCCAAGCTTTTCCGAAGTATGCTGATGGACAGAGAGAAGTCCAAAGAAATTCAATGTTTATGCACAGGGAAAAACATTGGATTTTGATGGATTTCAAATCCAATGTTTTCCAAACTTTATCCAAAAAACAATCTTGAGAATTCCATGGAATTTCTAGGAGTTTTCATATATTCCAAGGAAAGCCAATGTTTTTCCAAAAGAGAAAACATTGAGCTTCCTTGGAATTCTAAAGAATTCTTAAGAATGAAAAAATGCTTGGATTTATTTCTGCAGGGGAAGGTATTACTTTCCCGGTGCAATTATATAACAATTATAATTATATTATTAATTAATATCTATATGTATATATATATAAATATATATATATATATACATATAAATATTAACCCTTAATTATATATAAACACATGATCTTAAATTTGTGCTTGTTGGCTTATAGCGAGCTCGTCGCGAGCTCGTAAAAGCAACTAGCTTGCACGAGCTTGCATGATCTTCCCTTCAGAAAAAATGAGGTAAAAATTTATACGATCTCCTGCGAGCACGTGACGAGCACCATGTCTGTAAATAAGATCGCAAGTAGCATGTTACATGCTCGTACGAGCTTGTACGAGTATGCGACGAGCTCGTGGAAGATCACATTTTCATAAGGGTAAACTAACCTATGCTTTCACTCGGTTTATCGAAACTAACCTACATTTTTGCTCGAAAACATAGTAATTGCCATAAACATAGGTAAATTGATCGCTTATCCTGTTGTTTTACCAGTTAAATAGATAACTGGGTTTATAAAAACTAACGTATACTTTTGCTCAAAAACAGAATAACGACCACAAACATTGCTCGGGATGTTTTTGTATCTATAATTACCACATTCAAAAAGGGACAGAGGACAATTTTTGAAGTTTTTATTAAGAATTAATAACGCACCTCAGTTTAGTAATCCAGTATTATTTTGAGTTTAAACCTGCTTGCATATATCTAAATATAGTTAAGAACACTTGGGATTTGTAAATTTTTTCTTTGTTATTTTACCATAGGTCTAAATATATTATTGGTTCAATATGATCAACATCTATTAAAATGCCGAAACAATTTGCTTTGAACTATTGAAATATTGATAATGATTTGCAAATATGCAAGTCAAGTTGAAAAACTAAAGGGATGCCGTAATTTAAACAAAATAAAGATTTATTTAACATTCAAACACTGTAACACAAAATGCAATCATGTGTGCCTAGCCTTTGAACTTGCCAAGATATTAACTGCTGGGGATTAACAAACAAGACAATTTATAATATAAATTGACAGGGTTATTTATTTTATCTATAAAATTGTAATTTGCATTGCAATATGGATATGATATATTACAGATGTGTATCTCAACTTGATAACTACTGCTGTGCACAGAGTCGAAGCAAGATACAAGTTAAATGAATTGGATTGGGGTTTTAAGGCACACCAACATATGAAAAGGTTATATGGCGCCTAACAGGCATGAACATGCCAGGCTCATCTTCCATGTACATCGAGATAAAATATGGAAAATGGGCCTAGAACGTTCTCACCCTGAACTGCATAGTTGCTACAAATTCTATCGTAGAAACTCCATTTATGCTGGAGCCATGTTTATTGTTTTTCTGTCACTGCTCTTTTGATGCGAGTAAGATAGCACCTGAAAAAATGCAGGGATCATGATGAAGACCTTTAATGAACATGAACAAAAAATGATAAAATGAACATGAATTTGGGGGGATTCTACCCCTCTGCCTACCCCTCCAAAGGGATCTGCAGTGGCCCTCTTCTTTGCCCCGTGACCAAACGGGGGCCCCCGGGAACCACACGGGGCCCAAGTTAAATGAGCTAGTCAAAATAAATACCTGTATATATATATATATATAGCAAGATATCATCTATTGAACATATAATTAAAATCTATTAAATATACATAAATATAAAACAGATACTTCATAACAATTTTATGTATTTGCTTTTTATGGGGTTGGTTGAGATAAAATTAATGTAACATGTACATGATGTAATTCATAAATTATATGCAATAGAGAGGGGAGTGAGGACAGAGTATGTTCTGGCTCCCAAAGTGTCCATCCGGAAATTTTATAGTCATGAAATAGCAATTGACATAGAAAAGTAGCCTTTATTGTTTATTAAAGAGGGACAACTGCCAATCTTGAACATTTATTAGCATTAGCACCTTGTGTTTTTATGCAGTATCACATGCTGGCATATAATTAAAAAGACATACAGCAATTTTGAAATTTTTATCAAGCATTAAAATTTGCATCTTGCTTTATTAATCCAGTAATATTTTAACTTTACACCTGCTTGCATTATAATTAAATGGAATTTTCAACTTTCTCTTCTTATTCTACTATAGGTTTAAATATAATATTGGAATGCCGCTAGTTTTTAAAAATTCAAGACTGCCTGGTGTCCCTTTTAATACAATTTTGAGTTTTTCTTTTATATTTGTTTTCTGCAAGAGGTAATAAATAAATTAAAAACAGTGGAATCATATGTAAAAATTAAATAAATTATAAGTGCAATAACAAGCAGATCTAATGCTTTGAAAGTTATTAGCCACAATTACAATCATTGGTAAATTATAAGTTGAGTTCCAGGTTACATTTTTTTCAAAGGGAAATAATTCAAACAGTATAATTCAGGGAGTTATGGTCCTTTATAAGATGTGTTTTTTTTGGATCATGCTGAAGATGTTTTTCATTGTTGTAGACCTTATACCTTGCAAAAAATTAACAGACATTCAGACGAACGAACAGACCGACAAACGGTAAATGTCACAACATAATACGTTCCTACGGGAGTATAGCAATTAGTTACATGCGAACTCGATTTGCTTCGAGCTTTTTAAATAAATATTAACATTGATATCCAATATGGAAGTTATGAAAAAATAATGACACTATAAGTTTTTAAAAAATCCAAGATTTTAAAAATATGTGTGGCAAGTAAAACAAATTATATGAAAAAAGTTTATCAAAAATGGAAAATATTCAGTTGACCCTGAATCCCGAACATATGAACATTCTGATGCTACTGCAAATAAAAAGGACTTGAATGTGTCCTAAATATTACTAATGGTTACAAAAATCTCACTCAAAAACTTCTTTGATGATAGTAAGAATGATAAAACACCCAAACAATTCAAATATCGGCAATATAACTATTGAAATTTTGCTTGTAAAAATACGTTTCCTTAAGCAGGATTTTTTATAAACCAAGGCCCACAGAATTGCCTTTTAATGTTTTATGTTTGTTTTTATAAAAATAATTCAATTATATTTTTTACTCTGCTAAAATATTTGTATGTAAATTAATTGAAAAAAGTGTAGATTGTTGTTCTCAAATTATTTACCATCCCAGGAACATACTGATGGCATAACAGTTATCAAGTCATAACCTGAAACAGTATGAATTAATACAATTCAACTTCAAATACAATTACAATAAAGTCAATAGCTTCAAAAATGTCATTTGTTTGAACTTGAATTTGCAAAGAAAGACAAATACTATACACATGCAGAAAAGAAAAGCTGTGTTGTTCTGCCTCTGCCCAAATTAATTTAGAAACATTATCTTCATATTAAACAAATAAGTAACTTAAACTATGACCAAAATCAGCAATTTGTTTTGTTCATACACAATATAAAACTAGAACCATTATTATTTGTTGTACTATAAGCCTGTGCTTGTATTGTCAATTAAATAGTATATATATGATGATGTTCCAGGTGTGCTACCTGGCAGTGATATTTCGATACTGTCCGAAAATGACTACACTACACTTTTAAGTCCGGTTGGCATTTAGATTTAGTGTTTCATAAACATGGTGAATTCCGCTTGTACCAGAGATATGCCTTGCTGTATCATAGCAACCTCTACTGCCAGCTGCAAATAAGAAGAAGAAATTAGAATCACACCTACTATAAGAATTGCTATAAAAAATGGTTAGGGGCCTTTTTACATTATGCTAGATTGGTTCATCCATGACACTTACACTATAATTATAGATTGGTTCATCCACGACAGTTACACTATTTAACAAGACTGGTTCTAACATGTCAGTGACTATTCTACTGGACTGTTTCATCCATTTCTTAACATTATTTTACTAGACTGGTTTATACATGTCAGTGACTATTCTACTGGACTGGTTCATCCATGTCAGTGACTGTTCTACTAGACTGGTTTATACATGTCAGTGACTATTCTATTGGACTGGTTCATCCATGTCAGTAACATTATTCTACTAGACCGGTTTATACATGTCAGTAACTATTCTACTGGACTGGTTCATCCATGTCAGTGACTGTTCTACTAGACTGGTTTATACATGGCAGTGCTTATTCTACTGGACCGGTTCATACATGTCAGTGACTGTTCTACTAGACTGGTTTATACATGTCAGTAACTATTCTATTGGACCGGTTCATCCATGTCAGTAACATTATTCTACTAGACCGGTTTATACATGTCAGTGACTATTCTACTGGACTGGTTCATCCATGTCAGTGACTGTTCTACTAGACTGGTTCATCCATGTCAGTGACCGTTCTACTAGACTGGTTCTACTGGACAGTGACTATCTACTGGACTGGTTCGTCCATGTCAGTGACTGTTCTACTAGACTGGTTTGTACATGTCAGTGACTATTCTACTGGACTGGTTCATCCATGTCAGTTAAATTATTCTGCTGGGCTGGTTCATCCATGTCAGTTAATTTATTCTACTGGACTGGTTCATCCATGTCAGTGACTGTTCTACTAGACTGGTTTATACATGTCAGTGATTATTTTACTGAACTGGTTCATCCATGTCAGTAACATTATTATACTAGACTGGTTTATACATGTCAGTGACTATTCTACTGGACTGGTTCATCCATGTCAGTTAAATTATTCTGCTGGGCTGGTTCATCCATGTCAGTTAATTTATTCTACTGGACTGGTTCATCCATGTCAGTGACTGTTCTACTAGACTGGTTTATAAATGTCAGTGACTATTTTATTATACTGGTTCATCAAACTATTTTACTAGAGTTGTTTATCATTGCCAAATACACCATTTCATTAGAATAGACCTTGATCAAAACACATAATCTATGGTGGTAGATTAAACCAAAATTAATCTAACAGAATACAGGCAGCAATGCATTTACACCACACAATTTTATCCCAACACTGGCAACCTATTTCTCAATAACCAGTGACTTAATACAAAAATGTTGCTTTTTAATCCTTTTTTTGTCCAATATCTTTATTATCCATTCAATGGTTGAGTTATGGCTCAGACACAAAACCGGGATGTATGTACATATATGTAAGTACAGATGGGATGGACAAGCCTAATGCTATATATGTATGTCATCTCCTCTAACTTGTTTAAATGGTGCATAAAAAGTACTTAGAAAGCAATAACTTGAAAACAATAGTTGGTTTAACACAACCTCATAACTTGCAAATTGTTTGCCTATAAATAAGACTGGGTCATAAAATGACAACCATATCATATCACCTTCAGTAAAATTTAAAAAAAAAAAAAAGAAGGCTGAGATTTTATACATATACTAACCTCAGGATACAGCACTGAAAGTTGGTAAGACAGTCCTACCGGGCTTGGAATATTTTTTTCCACGAAGACCTTGAGAACATGAATCTGCAAATAGAAAAGATGGTTATTAAAAAAATATATTTATATATATAAAAAAAGTTTTATTGGACTGGCTACTATCAGGTGCCTAGTCACGAGCGCAAACCGATACTTACCTCCTTATATACTGGACATGCCTGGGCTCCCCCGGGCAGCCGATATTGATGCCGGGCTTAGTGCGGATGTCCGATCGACATATTCACTCTGATAGCAAGACCCCGCCCACAGACCCTGGCTTCCAAGTAACTGGATTACAGGAGCACGCCATCAACTCCCAGCCAAATATATATATTTATTTTGTTTACTATAATAAATAGGTACCTGTGTTTTATCGGTGAATAAAATACAGTTAAGAGTTCGGATGCGTAGTAATTAAATAACGAGTGCGTTAGCACGAGTGACTTAATTACTCGCATCCGAATGACTAACTGTATTTTATTCACTGATAAAATACAGGTACGTATTTATTATTTCGATTCTAACACAACAATAACCCCATTGTTTACACTTTTATTGGGGTACTATAAATTATCTCGGAGGTCAAGGTAATCAGGCTGCTATGTTTACAGGCTGTTTCACTGGGAGCCCCCGTATGCACTCTTAGTCAAGTGACAAACAATTAAGTCATTACTTACGTCATATAGTTTGCGCTATATGACGTCGAACGTTCTCAGCTTGTTCAAGATGCTTAATAATGGTATATGTACTGATGCATATGATGGGTTTATATCGGGGGTGTGCACGGTTTGGGAGCATGGCAAGTATTTTGTAAAATTTCATTAAAATTACTGTTGAGTTTGTCTTCGTGACATATATTTACCAAGTGGCGTCATGTAACGTGGCGCTTCCAACGGATGATATATATGCAGGGAATTAATGGAAGAGCTGTATTTTATCATAGAATAATATGCAGCTGTCTCTCTTCTTTGTGTATATGAAAGACTGCGGAGGTAGTGTTAGAATTAATATTAATATACAGTTTGCTATTCAATAAATAATTAAATAATGTTTAGACAGCAACATTTGTTTTCTCTCCAGGCAGACCAGAATTGTTACATGGCAAACTTTTAACCAAATGAAACAATTAAGAACATTTCTAAATATCAACGTGTCAATGCCTTCATTCATTGAAATTCATCTACTTGTGATGTTGCAAACTTCATCATGCTCATAATGCGCACTGTCATCAGATATGCAAAGATGTCGACAACTCCAGACAAAAATTATAAGTATAACATTCTAATGGGCAATAACTCTAATTTGAATGAAGAGTTATGGTTCTTACACTTCCCACTCATTGCCCTCTATTATTGCGTGAAGTTTCATTCCAGTCCCATTAGTAGTTCCAAATTATGCTATGGGCAATAAAAGATAGACAGAGGGACTGGTGAAAGGACTGGCGGACAAAGTGTTGAAAATATGATCCAACGAATTTTCTAGGGATTTTGAACATGATGTATGTGTGATCTGTAATCAAAATAGGTTTTGGTTTAACATAATTTCTAGTTAGATGAGTATCAACTTACATGTCATCTCAAAAATCCATATGTATACCACTGCCATTTCATTGAAGGCTGGAAAAGATGCTGATACCCAAGTCTGGGCACCGACACTGCAACACACCGTATAAACAAACAGTCCGCAGTGGTATACTGAAAATATCAGTTAAAAAGCAATAACTTCCAGCAAACTGATTTGTAATAGTTGTTTATAATATTTTTGTAAAAACACACGTATACATTTCATGCATTTGGTTTGAAATTAAAACTCAACAGCATGTTATTTCTGAATGCAAACCTTCATGGGTTAATTTTATATCATTTGTTAAAACTCTATCATAAACAAGAGCACCGCTTTCGTTGTTGTAAACCTAGAACTTTGATAATTATTAGCCACAATCAATTGTAAAAGGCAAGGTTAAGTTTCGGGTTAAACTTTTTTCCAAAGGGGAATAATTCAAACAAGAGGGCCAAGATGGCCCTATATCGATCACCTGAGTACTCGCCCATTATCAAACTTCTCCAAATCTCATGGTCATATACAATCTGTGCAAGATCGTTCAAGAAATGTGGCCTCTGTTGTGTTAAAAACATTGATATAAAGACACTGACACAGTTTGGTAAAGATCAAATGCAAAATGAAGGTGGTAGAATGTAACCCCTGGGGCATGGCCAAATGTGACCCCAGGGCTATGTGTAATATATGAGAGCTGTGTGCCTTGTGGTTTCAGAGAAGGAGATTTTTTAAGTTTTTTCCTATACCAGTCTATGTAAAATATGTGCCCCTAGGGTCACCATTTGAACAAACTTGGTGGAGGACCATAAGCTTATAGCAAATGCAAAATATTAAACCTCTGGCTCTTGCAGTTTAAGAGATTTTTTAAAGTTTTTCCCTATATAAGTCTATGTAAAACTTTGACCCCCAGGGCGGGCCAAATGTGACCCAGGGTCACCATTTAAACAAACTTGGTAAAGGGCCATAACCTTATAGTAATGCAAAATATTAAACTCTGGCTCTTGTAGTTTTAGAGAAGAAGAATTTTGATTTTTTTCCTATATAAGTCTATGTAAAACTGTGATCCCGGGGCTGGACCAAATTTGACACCAGTGTCACCATTTGAACAAACTTTTTAGAGGACCATTAGCTTATAGCAAATGCAAAATATTAAACACCTGGCTCAAGCAGTTTCAGAGAAGACGATTTTTTAAGTTTTCCCTATACACATGTGACCCCTGGAGCGGGGCCAAATGTGACCCCAGGGTCACCATTTGAACAAACTTGGTAAAGGACCATAATCTTATAGTAATGCAAAATATTAAACCTCTGGCTCATTCAGTTTCAGAGAAGAAGATTTACTTTTTTCTTATATAAGTTTATGTAAACCTGTGGCCCCGGAGTGGGGCCAAATTTGACCCCAGGGTCACCATTTGAACAAACTTAGTAGAGGACCATAAGCTGATGCTACATGTAATACATGAGAGCTCTGTGCCTTGTGGTCTTAGAGACTTTTTAAGGATGTTGCGATGACCTTATTTTAACAAATCTAATAAGCATTCATCCATGTGAAGTTTGGTCAAAATTGGCCCTCGCCTTGACCTCAGGTGATCTAAAAATCTACCACTCAGCTATTTCACCTGTTCTCTCATGTTAAATCGCTCAACGCCTATATATACGGTACCACTGAATTATGTTGTGCGCTGCTTTTTTTTATTTTCTAGAATTCCACATTATTTTTTTTCACTCATTTTATTCTTTTCATTATTTATCAGTTTTTCATTCTTCATCTTTATTCAGATGTGTTTTCTTTATATAAACATAAAAAACTGTTAACTATGGTTTATGCCAATTAATTAAATCATTATTTATGATACATCAATTGCTTCTATGTGTATCGATTTGGCTGATTTAATCATCGAGATGGCCGCAGCCAATCAAGGTGTTTAAATCAACCAATGAGATGAGACCATACTCTATTTGTTTTTAAGCATGTTCATTTCACCAGTCTGCCATACTCTAACTTCTGATAACTGGTAGTTAGAGTACACAAGTCATTCTGACGAGTTTTATTTTCAATTAAATGATTTACAACTGTGCACATACAAAAGAATATGTCAGCGACTCCGCTACAAGTCTATTTATTTTGTTAATTAACAAACTAGTAAGCAAAATCTCCTCTCTAATCTACCTTTCGACATTTACAGATCAATATAAAAAAATTGTTTGTGACTCCCCATAAATTTACCGCGAAGATATTCGCTTGTTGCGGGCATATTCGACACTTACATGTGGTCAAATACGTCCGCCGACAAATTGGCATGTTGCGGACACCTCTGTTAGCTTTAAATATAGTATTGTTGTAATATAATCAACAATTAGAAGGCAAATACAATTTGATTTAAACAATTTAAATATTAATTAACAATGATTTGCAAAATAAAGGAATGTAGAAGAACTATTGGGATGCTTTTAGTCTTTAAAAAATCAAGATTAGCTTGTGCCTCTTTAGCATATGAACACTTAAATAAAATATATTACTGGAGCCTCAAATCAATACTATGAAAATTAAATTAAAATTCACCAAAACTAATAAACGTTTGAATGTGGTTTAAATGATACTTGACTGGCTTTTATCATGCCCAAATTTAAGTCTAACCAGATGTAATCAATTTATAAATTGCTGGCAGTCAAAACAGAGCAGGAGAAGTCATTAACTAAGTATTACATGACCCACTTTTTTAGAGAACCATAAAATCTTTAATCCAATATATCCACAAAGGAAGTGGGACACTATATGGCTGTTTATTGGGGGTCATTAAATAATTAACACCCCAGCAATCACATAATTGACACCTTACTTATATCAAACAGGATGTATCACAGTATAGGATCCTGTCTGATCAAACTGTGTAACAAACAAACAAACAGAGAGTATTTCTTATAGGTCTATTAATTACACTAAAACAAGTAAAATGCATAATTATTAACGTTATGTCTCTAATCCCATTTTTCAATATTTTCAGGTATATGTATGAACTGAGTGAATAAAATAACTGATTTGCATTTGAAAATATCAAGATAAAATTTATAATCATTATTTAAATTCAGAAATTTACTGTTTTTTGAACATATCAAAATTATGTAATCTTTAATACTGGTACTTTCCTCATACTTATATTAAACTTAATCAAGCATTACAATTAGCACATCCATTCATTTTATTATTCCAGTATTGTTCTGAAGTTAAAATCATCTTGTAATTAAATAAAATGTAATATAATATAGTGTTTTCAAATTTTCTTTAGTTATAATTTTACTATTGCATGTGTTTAATATAATCAACAATTCTGTGAATTTATATTCCCCGTCAAAGTATGTTAAAGAGACATGAAATCTTGAAGTATTTATCAATTATAATTAGCATCTCAGTTTATTAATCAAGTATCGTTTTTAACTTTAAACCTGCTTCATATATAAATTAAATAAAAATATAAAAAAATTGGAGTTTGAAAATCTCACAGGTTTTAACATAATCAACATTTAGTAATTTTTATAAATTTGCAAACAGAATTTGTTTTCAATTGTTCAAATAATTATTTGAAATATGGATGTAGAAAAATTTAATTGAATTGAATTGGAATTTTATAGTTCCACCAACAGCTAAGGTCATAATATGTCGACTTTCCAGCTTCCATTGGTGGAGGAAGACCTCAGATGCCCCTCTAACCAGGCGGTTGGTTACCTGGGTAGAACCACCGACGTTCCGCAAGCCATTAGAGCTGGCAGGGCCGTCACTCTGTTTTGGGGGACTGCGACCCACACCCTTGGGTGGGGGAATTTTAGCGCGATTTTACAGGAAAGGTGGAATTATTTTGAGGCCATAATATTGATTATAATCATTGTTTTAAATAGCCTACATGTTTTATTTATATTAAATACAAAAAAAAAAAAAAAAAAAACTTCATCAATAGGTATAACACTGCTGTTAGATTTGGAAAAAAATAAGCCTAAGGTACGACAATAAATTCGCCGTACATGGAAGAAACGGGACACAGCCTACAAATTTCATACTCAATATTTTACTTACCAGAAGTTTTGTTTTTATTTATTTTTTTCGAGTGGGAAGTTTGGTCAAAATTAGCCAAGCAGTTTCTGAGGAGAAGTTGTTTGAAGAAAAGTTAACAACGACGGACGAAGAGTGATCCCAATATAGCCTTCGGCTCAGGTGATCTAATAAAAAGGTCAATGATGCTTAAATGAAAGTTTGTAAACATTTTAGTAACTAACAAGAAAGTAAGTGACAAATGCCCCCGAAGTGACCTGTAAGTGTGACCTTGACCTTGGAGCAATATGAAACCAACAGATATATTTAAAAATATTTAAAAAAAAAAAATCAAACAAACAATAAAAATCAAATAAAATAAAATTTAAAAAATATTTAAAAAATAAATAAAAATAAATAGAAAAAAATAAATAAAAAAAAATAAAATATTTTTGTCGCGACACGACGTCTTGTGGTGAGCAATTGTGCGAAGTTATTTGAAAATCCGTTGATTATTGTCCGAGTTATGAAGCGGAGACGATTGTATAGACGAACAGATTTTGAACTTCGATCTCTAAGTGTGACCTTGACCTTGGAGCCAAGGACCTGGATTTTGTGCGCGACACGTCGTCTTGTTGTGGTGAGCAATTGTGCTAAGTTATTTGAAAATCCATCCATTATTGTCAGAGTTATGAAGCGGACATGAGTGTACAGACGAACGGATTTTGACCTTTGATCTCTAAGTGTGACCTTGACCTTGGAGCCATGGACCTGGATTTTGTGCGCGACACATCTTGTTGTGGTGAGCAATTGTGCGAAGTTATTTGAAAATCCATCCATTATTGTCAGAGTTATGAAGCGGACACGAGTACAGACGAACGGATTTTGACCTTTGATCTCTAAGTGTGACCTTGATCTTGGAGCCGCGGACCTGGATTTTGTGCGCGACACGTCGTCTTTTTTTGGTGAGCAATTGTGCGAAGTTATTTGAAAATCCATCCATTATTGTTAGAGTTATGAAGCGGACACGAGTGTACAGACGAACGGATTTTGACCTTTGATCTCTAAGTGTGACCTTGACCTTTGAGCCACGGACCTGGATTTTGTTCTCGACACATTGTCTTGTTGTGGTGAGCAATTGTGCGAAGTTATTTGAAAATCCATCCGTTATTGTCAGAGTTATGAAGCGGACACGAGTGTACAGACGAACGGACAGACAGTGCGATTACTATATATGCCACCCTTAAAAACATAAAAACAATCGAGTTTGCTGTTTGCTGAGATGACAAGTGCATAAAATTGTTTAAAAATCTTGATTTTTTTAAAAACTCACGGTGTCCCGTTAGTTTTTCTCTTAACTTGCATTTGTTCAATCATTAATATTAATTGTTAGAATTATAAAGTTCAAAGCAAATTGATTTTACATTTTACTAACTCTGTATAATATTGCACCAATAATATATTTGAAAATTCAGTAAAATAGTGAAGAAAATTGAAATCACAGTTGTTTTTTTAATTATATGCAAGCAGTTTTAAAGTCAAAATGACGCAGGATAACTAAATCGAGGAGCACATTTTAATATTTGAATAAAACTCAAGATTGCCATGTGTCCCTTTAAATATCAGATAAAAAAACTCAGGAGTATCCATGGGAAATTTGAGTTAAATTGGCCAAGTGGTTTCTGAGAAAGAGCTGCTTAGGGACACCAATGCCCAAGCCGCTAGACGAAATTTGCCTATTAAGTTTCATGAGAGTGGGTGTTATTGTTTCGGAGTTATCGTCAAGAATGCATATTTCCATATAAGGTCATGGCGACCTGGACCTTTGACCCCTCAAAAAATTAGGGTTCCTCCTCTTACTAAGGGCAATGTACATTTCATGATTGTGAGTGTTATAGTTTCAGAGTTACTGTCCGGAATGAGCAATTGTTTACGAACAGGCAGACATAAAAAGTAGACAATAATCAAATCAGTAATATTTTATGTTTTAGTAAGACAAAAGTTAGACCTAAACCCCATTATTTTTACAAGACTCTGTTAGTAAAATATCAGTAAAGACAAGATTGCTGGACAGACATAATGAGACATCATGCAATGCATAAGAACCAGCTAATGCATTATATACTTGCTCATTAGTCCATAATCTGAACCACACCGTAATTGAATGTTGTTTAACGGCTCATCAACACAGTATAGTTATTTAGAGCCGCCCCAGACATAGGAATCCGGGAACCTGCCCTACTCTTATTATCGAATAGATTCCTATGGTTCTTTAACATGCTCGAAGGATAGATCGGTTTACGTCCCCATCCGACGGACGAGGTATATGTATTTATATCGATATTGTATATATTAATGCATTAATGTAACCATGATACATATAATGTGGAAACAAAATGTAAACTGTGTAAATAAAATATTTAATGTGTACATAACATGTCTTAGATGTCGAAAATATCCAACTATACAATAGTTACTATACATATTTTGTCAAATGGTATTATAATGTCCCATTGTATGACTGCGACAAACTATACATAAGATAGACACATGACGATAGTTTCGACAGAGACAGAGTTTATTTCCATAGTGGAGTATTGGACTTTTAGATGGAGATAGAACGTAGTTTCAGAGCTTAGTTATGCGAGACATTGAGACAAGCTATGTTTGTCACATGAATATAAGACCAGTGTAAATTGGCCCTTGTATTATAACCAACAAATTCAAAATCCAGTGCCCTCTGGTCAATGTTTCAATTATTTTTCTAGGTGAACGAAACGCATACAGACCGCTGACGATGTTATCATACCATAATATATATAAATATAAATAAAATAAAATAAAACAAGTCATATATTTTGGAACAGATATATATACATCATTGCATTTTTAACCGCATATCATGGTTACATTACACAGTACATTCCACAGTACTTATATTATTTCTATATTATAATTATATGAAAAATAACCCTACTTCATATTGATATGTAGATATGGTATCACATCAACATATATCCGTTACATAATTATATGTAATTGTGTTATTAACTACCAATATATTTATTATATACACAAACCTAATGTGGAAAATATGGATTGAAAGTAAAATACAACACACACACTAAATGTGCATCCTTAGCTCATAGTGCTATCAAAGTGACACACAGACATCTTTTGTATGTACCCAGGTACAGTGACATCCCACGTTACCGACTAATAGACATTAAAACCCCAAGAAAATCTGTTTTAGCGGTTTTTAAATTGGTCACAAGCACCCTCCATCCAGGAAATGTTCAATTTACGTGTGTTCCTTGGCACCTGAAAATCCTGGCATATGAAACCACACCAGTCGCATTGTTCGCACACAATGTAATGTCAATATTATTAAGCCACTAGAGTAGAAAATATATACACGCGTTACTATACACGATAATATAAATAATCACACACATAAAACAAACGAAATAAATGAAATTTGAATTTACATTATGTGTAATACCAAGAAATGACATATGCACATCTATTTCCATTTGATATTTTGTGCAACATGACTAATGCAAAATAATAATACAGACACTTTAATTATGATCACAGTTAACAAAATATCACATACAAAAAACAATACAAACGGACTAAATGGAATTTGGTTTTACACCAGGTTTATTTAGAAAGCAAATGCATCCATGCGTGATATGATGTATACACATCTATTTCTTATGACGGTTTGCACTACATAAATTATGCGTAGTTAGTTAGCAGAATAAAATAATATTTAAAATTACATTATGTATAATGCGTGATGAAGCATAGGCATGAATACGTTTACAGTATTATGTGTCACATGATCGACGCATAAAATAAATAAAATAAATACATAATACAGACAATTTAATAATTTAAAATTTCACACAGTTAGCAGAAAAAAGTTAGGTAGCAAAATAAAATAATATTTAAAATTACATTATGCGTAATACGTGGTGAATCATAAGGCATGAATATGTTACAGTATTATGTGTCACATGATCGACGCATTAGATAAATGCATAATACAGACAATTTAATAATATTTACTATCAACAAAAATTAAAATAGTTAACAGAATAAAGTTAGTTGGCAGAATAAGTAATATTTAAATTTACATTATGTATAATGCGTGATGAAGCATAGGCATGAATACGTTTACAGTATAATATGTCACATGATCGACGCTTTAAATAAATGCATAATACAGAAAATTTAATAAAATTTAATTTAATAATATTCACAATAACAAAAATTCACATAGATAGAATCGTCATTAATCAACTACTAGCGATAAAAACCCGTATGTGGAAATAGTTACATATAAATCATATACGGAGTAAATAATATTATGATAGACAATATACTTAATCAATAACATATGTGAAATCCCGATGTTGTATCTAATATATCAGTTAGGTAGTCTATGAACTTAAACAGCCATATAGCGAGTAAAAGACAGATGGAATAAATATCATTTTAATATAATAGTTAATAAGTAAAGTTGATTTGGGATATTATCACGTCGTCAAAACATTCATGTAACAATATAGAGATTATATTAATACGATACAACACGTCATGGTAATTAAGGATAATCAAAACATATATTATAACATAGCACGTCACATCATCAAACGATAATGTGACATTATATAGATGAAAGTAAAAATAAAATAATTAAGATGATATTTAAAAGTTAACAACAATTCAATTTATATCACAAGCCTACGCTGGTCAGTAAAATTCACCTCTAAGAATCACCAATGTACTTCACTGGACCATTCTAAATTTGTCTATTCGAAACATACACTGGTCAGTGCGGATGTGTTTTTTCACGCAGAAATAAATATTTGGAACTTTGGATTACTATGTCATAATGAGAGAGGTAAATAACTTTTATAAATGAATCCACTATAAATAGTTTAGATATATACGCTTGTCAGGTACATGTATGCGCATGTATGTGCAGGTGTGTCTGCGTGTATATGCATGCGGATGTGTGCATGCATGTATGTGTATATGTACATGTGTATGTATGTGTGTATATGTGTATGCATATATATATGTGTGTATGACTATGTGCACAACATGACATGCCGTTAAACCACAATCAATCTTATTATTATTTTTCAGTCGATAAAAGACGCTTCAGTTTGCAATCTTGATATTTTGTTACATAAGTATTGGCTACCATTAGCAGTGAGGATTATGACGTCATATATAAGCTTTAAACTGCCAATTATACCTTCCAAGGGTATAGATGTTAGCCTTTTGATTCTCGATAGGAGTGAGGCATTCTCTTCTATATAATTTTTCAAAAACAGCTTTGACATAAATCATTAGCAAACTGAACCGACACATGTATTATAATTAGTTAGAGCGCTCTTACTTGTATATGTATTTATATCGATATTGTATATATTAATGCATTAATGTAACCATGATACATATAATGTGGAAACAAAATGTAAACTGTGTAA
This sequence comes from Cyrtodaria siliqua, assembly GCA_037043455.1. NCBI lineage: Eukaryota > Metazoa > Mollusca > Bivalvia > Adapedonta > Hiatellidae > Cyrtodaria > Cyrtodaria siliqua. The sequence goes on from JAWPHD010004926.1 coordinate 132,471, forward strand.
ATAAAATATTTAATGTGTACATAACATGTCTTAGATGTCGAAAATATCCAACTATACAATAGTTACAATACATATTTTGTCAAATGGTATTATAATGTCCCATTGTATGACTGCGACAAACTATACATAAGATAGACACATGACGATAGTTTCGACAGAGACAGAGTTTATTTCCATCGTGGAGTATTGGACTTTTAGATGGAGATAGAACGTAGTTTCAGAGCTTAGTTATGCGAGACATTGAGACAAGCTATGTTTGTCACATGAATATAAGACCAGTGTAAATTGGCCCTTGTATTATAACCAACAAATTCAAAATCCAGTGCCCTCTGGTCAATGTTTCAATTATTTTTCTAGGTGAACGAAACGCATACAGACCGCTGACGATGTTATCATACCATAATATATATAAATATAAATAAAATAAAATAAAACAAGTCATATATTTTGGAACAGATATATATACATCATTGCATTTTTAACCGCATATCATGGTTACATTACACAGTACATTCCACAGTACTTATATTATTTCTATATTATAATTATATGAAAAATAACCCTACTTCATATTGATATGTAGATATGGTATCACATCAACATATATCCGTTACATAATTATATGTAATTGTGTTATTAACTACCAATATATTTATTATATACACAAACCTAATGTGGAAAATATGGATTGAAAGTAAAATACAACACACACACTAAATGTGCATCCTTAGCTCATAGTGCTATCAAAGTGACACACAGACATCTTTTGTATGTACCCAGGTACAGTGACATCCCACGTTACCGACTAATAGACATTAAAACCCCAAGAAAATCTGTTTTAGCGGTTTTTAAATTGGTCACAAGCACCCTCCATCCAGGAAATGTTCAATTTACGAACATCGCATGACAATTAACACATAATTGAAGTCAACTTTGATAAAAGGCCGTGTGTTCCTTGGCACCTGAAAATCCTGGCATATGAAACCACACCAGTCGCATTGTTCGCACACAATGTAATGTCAATATTATTAAGCCACTAGAGTAGAAAATATATACACGCGTTACTATACACGATAATATAAATAATCACACACATAAAACAAACGAAATAAATGAAATTTGTATTTACATTATGTGTAATACCAAGAAATGACATATGCACATCTATTTCCATTTGATATTTTGTGCAACATGACTTATGCAAAATAATAATACAGACACTTTAATTATGATCACAGTTAACAAAATATCACATACAAAAAACAATACAAACGGACTAAATGGAATTTGGTTTTACACCAGGTTTATTTAGAAAGCAAATGCATCCATGCGTGATATGATGTATACACATCTATTTCTTATGACGGTTTGCACTACATAAATTATGCGTAGTTAGTTAGCAGAATAAAATAATATTTAAAATTACATTATGTATAATGCGTGATGAAGCATAGGCATGAATACGTTTACAGTATTATGTGTCACATGATCGACGCATAAAATAAAATAAATGAAATAAATACATAATACAGACAATTTAATAATTTAAAATTTCACACAGTTAGCAGAAAAAAGTTAGGTAGCAAAATAAAATAATATTTAAAATTACATTATGCGTAATACGTGGTGAATCATAAGGCATGAATATGTTACAGTATTATGTGTCACATGATCGACGCATTAGATAAATGCATAATACAGACAATTTAATAATATTTACTATCAACAAAAATTAAAATAGTTAACAGAATAAAGTTAGTTGGCAGAATAAGTAATATTTAAATTTACATTATGTATAATGCGTGATGAAGCATAGGCATGAATACGTTTACAGTATAATATGTCACATGATCGACGCTTTAAATAAATGCATAATACAGAAAATTTAATAAAATTTAATTTAATAATATTCACAATAACAAAAATTCACATAGATAGAATCGTCATTAATCAACTACTAGCGATAAAAACCCCTATGTGGAAATAGTTACATATAAATCATATACGGAGTAAATAATATTATGATAGACAATATACTTAATCAATAACATATGTGAAATCCCGATGTTGTATCTAATATATCAGTTAGGTAGTCTATGAACTTAAACAGCCATATAGCGAGTAAAAGACAGACGGAATAAATATCATTTTAATATAATAGTTAATAAGTAAAGTTGATTTGGGATATTATCACGTCGTCAAAACATTCATGTAACAATATAGAGATTATATTAATACGATACAACACGTCATGGTAATTAAGGATAATCAAAACATATATTATAACATAGCACGTCACATCATCAAACGATAATGTGACATTATATAGATGAAAGTAAAAATAAAATAATTAAGATGATATTTAAAAGTTAACAACAATTCAATTTATATCACAAGCCTACGCTGGTCAGTAAAATTCACCTCTAAGAATCACCAATGTACTTCACTGGACCATTCTAAATTTGTCTATTCGAAACATACACTGGTCAGTGCGGATGTGTTTTTTCACGCAGAAATAAATATTTGGAACTTTGGATTACTATGTCATAATGAGAGAGGTAAATAACTTTTATAAATGAATCCACTATAAATAGTTTAGATATATACGCTTGTCAGGTACATGTATGCGCATGTATGTGCAGGTGTGTCTGCGTGTATATGCATGCGGATGTGTGCATGCATGTATGTGTATATGTACATGTGTATGTATGTGTGTATATGTGTATGCATATATATATGTGTGTATGACTATGTGCACAACATGACATGCCGTTAAACCACAATCAATCTTATTATTATTTTTCAGTCGATAAAAGACGCTTCAGTTTGCAATCTTGATATTTTGTTACATAAGTATTGGCTACCATTAGCAGTGAGGATTATGACGTCATATATAAGCTTTAAACTGCCAATTATACCTTCCAAGGGTATAGATGTTAGCCTTTTGATTCTCGATAGGAGTGAGGCATTCTCTTCTATATAATTTTTCAAAAACAGCTTTGACATAAATCATTAGCAAACTGAACCGACACATGTATTATAATTAGTTAGAGCGCTCTTACTTGTATATGTATTTATATCGATATTGTATATATTAATGCATTAATGTAACCATGATACATATAATGTGGAAACAAAATGTAAACTGTGTAAATAAAATATTTAATGTGTACATAACATGTCTTAGATGTCGAAAATATCCAACTATACAATAGTTACAATACATATTTTGTCAAATGGTATTATAATGTCCCATTGTATGACTGCGACAAACTATACATAAGATAGACACATGACGATAGTTTCGACAGAGACAGAGTTTATTTCCATCGTGGAGTATTGGACTTTTAGATGGAGATAGAACGTAGTTTCAGAGCTTAGTTATGCGAGACATTGAGACAAGCTATGTTTGTCACATGAATATAAGACCAGTGTAAATTGGCCCTTGTATTATAACCAACAAATTCAAAATCCAGTGCCCTCTGGTCAATGTTTCAATTATTTTTCTAGGTGAACGAAACGCATACAGACCGCGGACGATGTTATCATACCATAATATATATAAATATAAATAAAATAAAATAAAACAAGTCATATATTTTGGAACAGATATATATACATCATTGCATTTTTAACCGCATATCATGGTTACATTACACAGTACATTCCACAGTACTTATATTATTTCTATATTATAATTATATGAAAAATAACCCTACTTCATATTGATATGTAGATATGGTATCACATCAACATATATCCGTTACATAATTATATGTAATTGTGTTATTAACTACCAATATATTTATTATATACACAAACCTAATGTGGAAAATATGGATTGAAAGTAAAATACAACACACACACTAAATGTGCATCCTTAGCTCATAGTGCTATCAAAGTGACACACAGACATCTTTTGTATGTACCCAGGTACAGTGACATCCCACGTTACCGACTAATAGACATTAAAACCCCAAGAAAATCTGTTTTAGCGGTTTTTAAATTGGTCACAAGCACCCTCCATCAAGGAAATGTTCAATTTACGAACATCGCATGACAATTAACACATAATTGAAGTCAACTTTGATAAAAGGCCGTGTGTTCCTTGGCACCTGAAAATCCTGGCATATGAAACCACACCAGTCGCATTGTTCGCACACAATGTAATGTCAATATTATTAAGCCACTAGAGTAGAAAATATATACACGCGTTACTATACACGATAATATAAATAATCACACACATAAAACAAACGAAATAAATGAAATTTGAATTTACATTATGTGTAATACCAAGAAATGACATATGCACATCTATTTCCATTTGATATTTTGTGCAACATGACTTATGCAAAATAATAATACAGACACTTTAATTATGATCACAGTTAACCAAATATCACATACAAAAAACAATACAAACGGACTAAATGGAATTTGGTTTTACACCAGGTTTATTTAGAAAGCAAATGCATCCATGCGTGATATGATGTATACACATCTATTTCTTATGACGGTTTGCACTACATAAATTATGCGTAGTTAGTTAGCAGAATAAAATAATATTTAAAATTACATTATGTATAATGCGTGATGAAGCATAGGCATGAATACGTTTACAGTATTATGTGTCACATGATCGACGCATAAAATAAATAAAATAAATACATAATACAGACAATTTAATAATTTAAAATTTCACACAGTTTGCAGAAAAAAGTAAGGTAGCAAAATAAAATAATATTTAAAATTACATTATGCGTAATACGTGGTGAATCATAAGGCATGAATATGTTACAGTATTATGTGTCACATGATGACGCATTAGATAAATGCATAATACAGACAATTTAATAATATTTACTATCAACAAAAATTAAAATAGTTAACAGAATAAAGTTAGTTGGCAGAATAAGTAATATTTAAATTTACATTATGTATAATGCGTGATGAAGCATAGGCATGAATACGTTTACAGTATGATATGTCACATGATCGACGCTTTAAATAAATGCATAATACAGAAAATTTAATAAAATTTAATTTAATTATATTCACAATAACAAAAATTCACATAGATAGAATCGTCATTAATCAACTACTAGCGATAAAAACCCGTATGTGGAAATAGTTACATATAAATCATATACGGAGTAAATAATATTATGATAGACAATATACTTAATCAATAACATATGTGAAATCCCGATGTTGTATCTAATATATCAGTTAGGTAGTCTATGAACTTAAACAGCCATATAGCGAGTAAAAGACAGACGGAATAAATATCATTTTAATATAATAGTTAATAAGTAAAGTTGATTTGGGATATTATCACGTCGTCAAAACATTCATGTAACAATATAGAGATTATATTAATACGATACAACACGTCATGGTAATTAAGGATAATCAAAACATATATTATAACATAGCACGTCACATCATCAAACGATAATGTGACATTATATAGATGAAAGTAAAAATAAAATAATTAAGATGATATTTAAAAGTTAACAACAATTCAATTTATATCACAAGCCTACGCTGGTCAGTAAAATTCACCTCTAAGAATCACCAATGTACTTCACTGGACCATTCTAAATTTGTCTATTCGAAACATACACTGGTCAGTGCGGATGTGTTTTTTCACGCAGAAATAAATATTTGGAACTTTGGATTACTATGTCATAATGAGAGAGGTAAATAACTTTTATAAATGAATCCACTATAAATAGTTTAGATATATACGCTTGTCAGGTACATGTATGCGCATGTATGTGCAGGTGTGTCTGCGTGTATATGCATGCGGATGTGTGCATGCATGTATGTGTATATGTACATGTGTATGTATGTGTGTATATGTGTATGCATATATATATGTGTGTATGACTATGTGCACAACATGACATGCCGTTAAACCACAATCAATCTTATTATTATTTTTCAGTCGATAAACGACGCTTCAGTTTGCAATCTTGATATTTTGTTACATAAGTATTGGCTACCATTAGCAGTGAGGATTATGACGTCATATATAAGCTTTAAACTGCCAATTATACCTTCCAAGGGTATAGATGTTAGCCTTTTGATTCTCGATAGGAGTGAGGCATTCTCTTCTATATAATTTTTCAAAAACAGCTTTGACATAAATCATTAGCAAACTGAACCGACACATGTATTATAATTAGTTAGAGCGCTCTTACTTGTATATGTATTTATATCGATATTGTATATATTAATGCATTAATGTAACCATGATACATATAATGTGGAAACAAAATGTAAACTGTGTAAATAAAATATTTAATGTGTACATAACATGTCTTAGATGTCGAAAATATCCAACTATACAATAGTTACAATACATATTTTGTCAAATGGTATTATAATGTCCCATTGTATGACTGCGACAAACTATACATAAGATAGACACATGACGATAGTTTCGACAGAGACAGAGTTTATTTCCATCGTGGAGTATTGGACTTTTAGATGGAGATAGAACGTAGTTTCAGAGCTTAGTTATGCGAGACATTGAGACAAGCTATGTTTGTCACATGAATATAAGACCAGTGTAAATATGGTGTACATCACGTGACAGGTGTGAACGATAGTCGAGTATTTTTGCGCTCTGCAAAATTTTCATTAAAATTTCCATAAAAGTGGCTACAAATCTGTTTATTTGGATTAAACGTGTGTGTGGATGTGGATTATTGTCTAACCGAATCAAAAATTTGGATTTATGGCCAAGAACAAACGTTCAAAAAGAAAGAAAAATAGTGAAAGTGATAGCGATCTGAGTGGTAATTTGAATAAGACCGCCAAACATGGACAATCGCCGGAAGGGGTGAGTGTTAGTGACGCTTTAAGTCAGTCAAATGCAGTGTTGTTTGATCAAGGTACTCCTTCAAAATTAAATACTAACTTTATACCAGTATGCTCTACCCCCGTCACTTTTTCCGGTCTAACAAATTCCAGTGTTAATAGTCCTCAGTCGCCTATACGTACCACGTATCCTTCCATTGCAATGGAAGACAAGATCAATGCGGATACCACCCCTGGTACGCCGCTTCAAAGCGCAAACCCGACGAATGCCGACATCATGGCTTGTCTGTCAACAATCTCGTCCAAAATCAGTGATATGGACAAACGATTATTAACACTTGAATCACTTGAAAAAAAAGTAGATAATTTTGATAGAGAAATGAAAAAAATGTGGGTGCACATCGAGGACATGAATAAAAAAACAAGTTAAAGGCTAAATAAAACAGAGGATAGGGTCGATTCAGCCGAATACGCTATAGGCATGGAGCAAGATAAAATGACGCAAATGGAGCACGAAAATCAGAAACTGAAAGACTCTATTATATATTTGCAGTCGCAATCAATGCGAAATAATTTGATATTCGGAAACATTCCAGAATCCCAATTCGAAAAAGCCGAGGAAACCGAATCTAAATTTAGACAATTTCTGCATGAAAAGCTTCAAATTCCACGAGAAGTGGTGGATAACCTAAAACTCGAGAGGGTACACAGGATCGGTGCACCGGTTCCCGGTTCGACGCGAAAAATCGTCGCGAAGTTCAACCTGTTTCCTGAGAGGGAAATGGTACGCAGGCTAAGAATAAAGCTTGAAGGCACCAACTTTTATATGCACGAACAATTTCCGCCGGAAGTCGTCGCGAAGCGTCGCAGATTGACACCACAAATGAAGGACGCTAAAAGGGAAGGCAGAAGAGCATGGATTAGCTATGACACTTTATATTGATGGAAAACCAGTGAAATTTGACTAGGAGCACGCAGAGGATGGACTAAGTGTTGTGTATTGGAATTGTAATGGATTAACGGACCGTAAAAAAGAACAGTCGAACTTTGTGGATATTTTGACAAAACACGATATTATATTTTTATCAGAAACATGGACAAGTAAGGACAGCGATATTGAATTACCTGGTTACTGTTATTATAATTTTTACCGTAAATTTAGACACCGCAGGGCTAGAAGAAATAGCGGAGGTATTGTATTATATTTTAAAAAATCACTCAAAAAAGGTATCACTATTGTGAAAAATCATCATGACACGATAATCTGGCTTAAACTAGATAAATACTTTTTCGGTAACACAGACGACATTTTCTTGTGTGGTGTATATTTGTGGGGCGATGACTCGCCAGCAGTTAACATTGTTAATGCTGATCTTTTTCAATTATTACAGGAGGACATATCATACTTTGATTCATTAGGTAGTACTTTCATTGTTGGTGATTGCAATGCAAGGGTAGCTAATAGAAACGATTATATTATCTTTGATCGAACTGTTAATGATATCGATTATAGTGACTATATACCAGATACTCCTTTAATTAGAGTATCACAGGACTCGGCAATAAATGCACAGGGAACCAAACTACTTGATCTTTGTAAGGCTACGTCATGTAGAATAGCCAATGGTAGGTTAGGGTGTGATTACAGCGTGGGTTCTGCAACGTATGTGAATAGAAACGGGTGTAGCGTGATAGATTATCTGTTATTGAAAGAATGTGATTTTTCGATGTTGAGTGATTTTCAAATAGGAGACTTCAATGAATTCAGTGACCATGCACCGTTATCTTTTGTTATTAAGGGTAATAGCCATAACTGTAAAAGTAACATAATAAATCTTGAAAATACGAAGTGGGACAATACATACAAAGAAATATTTCGTAGCGGTATAATAAGCAAATTGCCACTTTTCAATAATTATCTTGATAATGTAATCAAAGATGATATGAATAGTATAAATAACCTTATAATACAATTTACAAATACAATACGTGATGTTGCGGATCCGCTCTTTAAAAAACGAAAGATCTTGAGGCCGTTTTATCAAGTACACAACAGCGATACTAATAAATGGTTCGATGATGAATGTGTTCTTGCTAAAACACGTTACAAATAGGCATTATTCAACTTTAACAGAAACAAGTCGGGCGAAAATAGGGTGTTACTGGCTAATACTAAATTGATTTACAAGAAATTAATTCAGAAAAAGAAACGATCGTACAAATTTAAACAAATGAAAGAATTAGAAAAAATGCGCCATTCTAAACCACGTGAGTTTTGGAAACTATTTATTAAAAGAAAACGCAACAATCCTGATATTTCCATGAATGAATTTAGTTCATACTTTATAAATATGTTTAAGGATATAAAAGTGTCGGTTTCTGAAGAAGCTGAAGAGTTTAATAATAATCATAATTTTAATGATGGCGATGCAATATTTGAAGAACTCGATTAACAGATTACTGTAAGCGAAGTTGAATCTGCAATTCGTGCCTTAAACAAAAATAAAGTTTCTGGAGATAATATTTTAAATGAATACTTTATCTCAACTTGCGATATTTTATCTGGACATATAACTGACATTTTTAACGTAATATTTGATTCAGGATATTTTCCGGATGAATGGACTGAAGGTTTTATAATCCCCTTGCACAAGCGAGGTGATAAAGACATGGTTAGTAACTACAGGGGAATAACTCTAGTAAGTTGTATGGGAAAACTTTTTACAAGTATTTTGAACACCCGGATTAATAAATGGTGTGAGATTAATAATACTGTATCGGACGCACAATTTGGCTTTATGAAAGGCAGATCAACGGTAGATGCAATTTTCGCACTTCATAGTATAATCGAAAAAATTCTAAACAATAAAAAACGGCTTTATTGTGCTTTTATAGACCTTAAAAAAGCGTTTGATTCTATCTATAGAAATGCAATGTGGTTAAAGTTATATAAATTTGGTATTAACGGGAAAATGCTAAGAATAATTCGTTCTATGTATAACACTGTCAAATCATGCATAAAATACTGCGGTTCTTTCTCGGATTTTTTCGAGATTTCAGTCGGTTTGAAGCAAGGGGAGATAATGTCTCCGATCATGTTTGCACTTTTTAATTGAAGATTTAGAGTTATATTTGCAAAATAGAATAGAGAGTGGTTTATCATTAGATGACATTTCTTTAATTTTACTGCTTTTTGCTGATGATATGGTGTTAATAGGTAATACTCCGCAAGATCTGCAAATGAGCTTAAATCGTCTATATGAATATTGTGAAACTTGGGGTCTGGAAGTAAATACTGAAAAAACAAAGGTTATAGTTTTTCGTAAAAGAGGTAGAGTAACCGTTGATGAAAACTTTTCTTTTAACGGAGCATTATTAGAGGTTTCAGATGATTTTAATTATCTTGGAGTTGTATTTAACTACACAGGGTCGTATACGTTAAATCAACAGGCTATGTGCGGCAAAGCATTAAAAGCTATGAATCTTTTAACTGCAAACATAAGAAAAACTGAACTAAAACCTAAAACATCCCTTCAATTATTTGATGCTTTCGTCTCATCAATACTCAATTACGGCTGTGAAGTCTGGGGTTTCATAAAATCAAAAGAGATAGAGAGAATTCATCTCAAGTTTTGTAAACACATTCTAGGAGTAAAACTGACCACGAGTAATGCTGGTGTTTACGGTGAATTGGCGCGTTATCCTTTATTTATCACAAGATATACTAGAATAGTTAGATATTGGTTGAAATTAGTTAAAACAGAAAATATAATTTTATCATCTATTTATAAATCTTCATTATCTGATTGTGAAAGTGGTTTAAACAATTGGTTATCCAATGTAAAATCTCTGCTTAATACGTATGGCTTTATGTATATATGGGATGATCCTTTAAGGGTGAACCATCAACATTTTATATCTAGCTTTAAACAGAGGTTGGTGGATTGTTTTATTCAAAAATGGAACACTGATCTACAAGAAAATAGAGTATTATCAAGTTTGTATAGACATGTTAAAGATAATTTTGGATATGAAAACTATCTGAATATTTTATGTACAAAAATATTACGAAGTGTTTTTACTAAATTACGTTTATCTTCACATAGCTTAAGAATTGAGACAGGTCGTTATGCAAGACAGAGGATTGAAAGAAATGAAAGAGTTTGTCAAATATGTAATTCAACTGATATTGAAGACGAATTTCACTTTGTTTTAATTTGTACAGCTTATAATGATATTAGAAAGAAATATATCAGAAAATATTACATACAAAGGCCAAATATGTTTAAATTTATAACACTTCTACAATCTTCAAAGAAGAAAGAACTTTTTAATTTAAGTAAATATTTGTCAGAGGCGTTTACTGTCAGATGTTCTATTCCAAATATTATTTCTTAAATTATATTCAAGTACATCCTCACATAAATTGTTATTTTATATATAATTCCTTTTGTTTTTTGATATCCTTGGATTATTGATTAAAATGTGTGATTTATATGATCTATGATTAATTAAGGAGTATTGAAAATTGAACTATAAGTGAGTGTGTAGAAGTATGTGTAACCTGTCATGTGATTATAATTATGTATTACAAATTATGTATGTAATGATGAGAAACTGTAAAAGTTTAAGTCAATAAAGTATCTATCTATCTATCTATCTATCTATCTATCTATCTATCTATTATAACCAACAAATTCAAAATCCAGTGCCCTCTGGTCAATGTTTCAATTATTTTTCTAGGTGAACGAAACGCATACAGACCGCTGACGATGTTATCATACCATAATATATATAAATATAAATAAAATAAAATAAAACAAGTCATATATTTTGGAACAGATATATATACATCATTGCATTTTTAACCGCATATCATGGTTACATTACACAGTACATTCCACAGTACTTATATTATTTCTATATTATAATTATATGAAAAATAACCCTACTTCATATTGATATGTAGATATGGTATCACATCAACATATATCAGTTACATAATTATATGTAATTGTGTTATTAACTACCAATATATTTATTATATACACAAACCTAATGTGGAAAATATGGATTGAAAGTAAAATACAACACACACACTAAATGTGCATCCTTAGCTCATAGTGCTATCAAAGTGACACACAGACATCTTTTGTATGTACCCAGGTACAGTGACATCCCACGTTACCGACTAATAGACATTAAAACCCCAAGAAAATCTGTTTTAGCGGTTTTTAAATTGGTCACAAGCACCCTCCATCCAGGAAATGTTCAATTTACGAACATCGCATGACAATTAACACATAATTGAAGTCAACTTTGATAAAAGGCCGTGTGTTCCTTGGCACCTGAAAATCCTGGCATATGAAACCACACCAGTCGCATTGTTCGCACACAATGTAATGTCAATATTATTAAGCCACTAGAGTAGAAAATATATACACGCGTTACTATACACGATAATATAAATAATCACACACATAAAACAAACGAAATAAATGAAATTTGAATTTACATTATGTGTAATACCAAGAAATGACATATGCACATCTATTTCCATTTGATATTTTGTGCAACATGAATTATGCAAAATAATAATACAGACACTTTAATTATGATCACAGTTAACAAAATATCACATACAAAAAACAATACAAACGGACTAAATGGAATTTGGTTTTACACCAGGTTTATTTAGAAAGCAAATGCATCCATGCGTGATATGATGTATACACATCTATTTCTTATGACGGTTTGCACTACATAAATTATGCGTAGTTAGTTAGCAGAATAAAATAATATTTAAAATTACATTATGTATAATGCGTGATGAAGCATAGGCATGAATACGTTTACAGTATTATGTGTCACATGATCGACGCATAAAATAAATAAAATAAATACATAATACAGACAATTTAATAATTTAAAATTTCACACAGTTAGCAGAAAAAAGTTAGGTAGCAAAATAAAATAATATTTAAAATTACATTATGCGTAATACGTGGTGAATTATAAGGCATGAATATGTTACAGTATTATGTGTCACATGATCGACGCATTAGATAAATGCATAATACAGACAATTTAATAATATTTACTATCAACAAAAATTAAAATAGTTAACAGAATAAAGTTAGTTGGCAGAATAAGTAATATTTAAATTTACATTATGTATAATGCGTGATGAAGCATAGGCATGAATACGTTTACAGTATAATATGTCACATGATCGACGCTTTAAATAAATGCATAATACAGAAAATTTAATAAAATTTAATTTAATAATATTCACAATAACAAAAATTCACATAGATAGAATCGTCATTAATCAACTACTAGCGATAAAAACCCGTATGTGGAAATAGTTACATATAAATCATATACGGAGTAAATAATATTATGATAGACAATATACTTAATCAATAACATATGTGAAATCCCGATGTTGTATCTAATATATCAGTTAGGTAGTCTATGAACTTAAACAGCCATATAGCGAGTAAAAGACAGACGGAATAAATATCATTTTAATATAATAGTTAATAAGTAAAGTTGATTTGGGATATTATCACGTCGTCAAAACATTCATGTAACAATATAGAGATTATATTAATACGATACAACACGTCATGGTAATTAAGGATAATCAAAACATATATTATAACATAGCACGTCACATCATCAAACGATAATGTGACATTATATAGATGAAAGTAAAAATAAAATAATTAAGATGATATTTAAAAGTTAACAACAATTCAATTTATATCACAAGCCTACGCTGGTCAGTAAAATTCACCTCTAAGAATCACCAATGTACTTCACTGGACCATTCTAAATTTGTCTATTCGAAACATACACTGGTCAGTGCGGATGTGTTTTTTTCACGCAGAAATAAATATTTGGAACTTTGGATTACTATGTCATAATGAGAGAGGTAAATAACTTTTATAAATGAATCCACTATAAATAGTTTAGATATATACGCTTGTCAGGTACATGTATGCGCATGTATGTGCAGGTGTGTCTGCGTGTATATGCATGCGGATGTGTGCATGCATGTATGTGTATATGTACATGTGTATGTATGTGTGTATATGTGTATGCATATATATATGTGTGTATGACTATGTGCACAACATGACATGCCGTTAAACCACAATCAATCTTATTATTATTTTTCAGTCGATAAACGACGCTTCAGTTTGCAATCTTGATATTTTGTTACATAAGTATTGGCTACCATGAGCAGTGAGGATTATGACGTCATATATAAGCTTTAAACTGCCAATTATACCTTCCAAGGGTATAGATGTTAGCCTTTTGATTCTCGATAGGAGTGAGGCATTCTCTTCTATATAATTTTTCAAAAACAGCTTTGACACAAATCATTAGCAAACTGAACCGACACATGTATTATAATTAGTTAGAGCGCTCTTACTTGTATATGTATTTATATCGATATTGTATATATTAATGCATTAATGTAACCATGATACATATAATGTGGAAACAAAATGTAAACTGTGTAAATAAAATATTTAATGTGTACATAACATGTCTTAGATGTCGAAAATATCCAACTATACAATAGTTACAATACATATTTTGTCAAATGGTATTATAATGTCCCATTGTATGACTGCGACAAACTATACATAAGATAGACACATGACGATAGTTTCGACAGAGACAGAGTTTATTTCCATCGTGGAGTATTGGACTTTTAGATGGAGATAGAACGTAGTTTCAGAGCTTAGTTATGCGAGACATTGAGACAAGCTATGTTTGTCACATGAATATAAGACCAGTGTAAATTGGCCCTTGTATTATAACCAACAAATTCAAAATCCAGTGCCCTCTGGTCAATGTTTCAATTATTTTTCTAGGTGAACGAAACGCATACAGACCGCTGACGATGTTATCATACCATAATATATATAAATATAAATAAAATAAAATAAAACAAGTCATATATTTTGGAACAGATATATATACATCATTGCATTTTTAACCGCATATCATGGTTACATTACACAGTACATTCCACAGTACTTATATTATTTCTATATTATAATTATATGAAAAATAACCCTACTTCATATTGATATGTAGATATGGTATCACATCAACATATATCCGTTACATAATTATATGTAATTGTGTTATTAACTACCAATATATTTATTATATACACAAACCTAATGTGGAAAATATGGATTGAAAGTAAAATACAACACACACACTAAATGTGCATCCTTAGCTCATAGTGCTATCAAAGTGACACACAGACATCTTTTGTATGTGCCCAGGTACAGTGACATCCCACGTTACCGACTAATAGACATTAAAACCCCATGAAAATCTGTTTTAGCGGTTTTTAAATTGGTCACAAGCACCCTCCATCAAGGAAATGTTCAATTTACGAACATCGCATGACAATTAACACATACTTGAAGTCAACTTTGATAAAAGGCCGTGTGTTCCTTGGCACCTGAAAATCCTGGCATATGAAACCACACCAGTCGCATTGTTCGCACACAATGTAATGTCAATATTATTAAGCCACTAGAGTAGAAAATATATACACGCGCTACTATACACGATAATATAAATAATCACACACATAAAACAAACGAAATAAATGAAATTTGAATTTACATTATGTGTAATACCAAGAAATGACATATGCACATCTATTTCCATTTGATATTTTGTGCAACATGACTTATGCAAAATAATAATACAGACACTTTAATTATGATCACAGTTAACAAAATATCATATACAAAAAACAATACAAACGGATTAAATGGAATTTGGTTTTACACCAGGTTTATTTAGAAAGCAAATGCATCCATGCGTGATATGATGTATACACATCTATTTCTTATGACGGTTTGCACTACATAAATTATGCGTAGTTAGTTAGCAGAATAAAATAATATTTTAAATTACATTATGTATAATGCGTGATGAAGCATAGGCATGAATACGTTTACAGTATTATGTGTCACATGATCGACGCATAAAATAAAATAAATAAAATAAATACATAATACAGACAATTTAATAATTTAAAATTGCACACAGTTAGCAGAAAAAAGTTAGGTAGCAAAATAAAATAATATTTAAAATTACATTATGCGTAATACGTGGTGAATCATAAGGCATGAATATGTTACAGTATTATGTGTCACATGATCGACGCATTAGATAAATGCATAATACAGACAATTTAATAATATTTACTATCAACAAAAATTAAAATAGTTAACAGAATAAAGTTAGTTGGCAGAATAAGTAATATTTAAATTTACATTATGTATAATGCGTGATGAAGCATAGGCATGAATACGTTTACAGTATAATATGTCACATGATCGACGCTTTAAATAAATGCATAATACAGAAAATTTAATAAAATTTAATTTAATAATATTCACAATAACAAAAATTCACATAGATAGAATCGTCATTAATCAACTACTAGCGATAAAAACCCGTATGTGGAAATAGTTACATATAAATCATATACGGAGTAAATAATATTATGATAGACAATATACTTAATCAATAACATATGTGAAATCCCGATGTTGTATCTAATATATCAGTTAGGTAGTCTATGAACTTAAACAGCCATATAGCGAGTAAAAGACAGATGGAATAAATATCATTTTAATATAATAGTTAATAAGTAAAGTTGATTTGGGATATTATCACGTCGTCAAAACATTCATGTAACAATATAGAGATTATGTTAATACGATACAACACGTCATGGTAATTAAGGATAATCAAAACATATATTATAACATAGCACGTCACATCATCAAACGATAATGTGACATTATATAGATGAAAGTAAAAATAAAATAATTAAGATGATATTTAAAAGTTAACAACAATTCAATTTATATCACAAGCCTACGCTGGTCAGTAAAATTCACCTCTAAGAATCACCAATGTACTTCACTGGACCATTCTAAATTTGTCTATTCGAAACATACACTGGTCAGTGCGGATGTGTTTTTTCACGCAGAAATAAATATTTGGAACTTTGGATTACTATGTCATAATGAGAGAGGTAAATAACTTTTATAAATGAATCCACTATAAATAGTTTAGATATATACGCTTGTCAGGTACATGTATGCGCATGTATGTGCAGGTGTGTCTGCGTGTATATGCATGCGGATGTGTGCATGCATGTATGTGTATATGTACATGTGTATGTATGTGTGTATATGTGTATGCATATATATATGTGTGTATGACTATGTGCACAACATGACATGCCGTTAAACCACAATCAATCTTATTATTATTTTTCAGTCGATAAAAGACGCTTCAGTTTGCAATCTTGATATTTTGTTACATAAGTATTGGCTACCATTAGCAGTGAGGATTATGACGTCATATATAGAGCTTTAAACTGCCAATTATACCTTCCAAGGGTATAGATGTTAGCCTTTTGATTCTCGATAGGAGTGAGGCATTCTCTTCTATATAATTTTTCAAAAACAGCTTTGACATAAATCATTAGCAAACTGAACCGACACATGTATTATAATTAGTTAGAGCGCTCTTACTTGTATATGTATTTATATCGATATTGTATATATTAATGCATTAATGTAACCATGATACATATAATGTGGAAACAAAATGTAAACTGTGTAAATAAAATATTTAATGTGTACATAACATGTCTTAGATGTCGAAAATATCCAACTATACAATAGTTACAATACATATTTTGTCAAATGGTATTATAATGTCCCATTGTATGACTGCGACAAACTATACATAAGATAGACACATGACGATAGTTTCGACAGAGACAGAGTTTATTTCCATCGTGGAGTATTGGACTTTTAGATGGAGATAGAACGTAGTTTCAGAGGTTAGTTATGCGAGACATTGAGAAAAGCTATGTTTGTCACATGAATATAAGACCAGTGTAAATTGGCCCTTGTATTATAACCAACAAACACTGAGCCTCCTTGGAATTCTAAAGAATTCTTAAGAATGAAAAAATGCTTGGATTTATTTCTGCAGGGGAAGGTATTACTTTCCCGGGGCAATTATATAACAATTATAATTATATTAATAATTAATATTTATATGTATATATATATAAATATATATATATACATATAAATATTAACCCTTAATTATATATAAACACATGATCTTAAATTTGTGCTTGTTGGCTTATAGCGAGCTCGTCGCGAGCTCGTAAAAGCAACTAGCTTGCACGAGCTTGCACGATCTTCCCTTCAGATAAAATGAGGTAAAAATTTATACGATCTCCTGCGAGCACGCGACGAGCACCATGTCTGTAAATAAGATCGCAAGTAGCATGTTACATGCTCGTACGAGCTCGTACGAGCATGCGACGAGCTCGTGAAAAGATCACATTTTCATAAGGGCTACAGATATTGCGAAAAAATATGTGTATTTCCAAATTCGGAAATTTTTTCCGAACATTTCATGCGATTTTCGATATATTTCCACAGATATCTTCGAAATTCCGATTCTGACATCGGAAATTCTACAGACGGGTAATGGCCATAAACATAGGTTAATTGATTGCTTATCCTAGTTTTCCACCATTACGTTTGATAACTAGCTACCCCTACAAAAATAACGAGCTTATATTTTAGATATTTAACGAGCTCGCCACGAGCTAGTTACGACCTCGTAACAAGCACGGATTTGGAACGATTACGAGCACGTGACGAGCTCGTCACGAGCACGCGCGAGCTCGTGATAAGCACGCGCGAGCTCTGCCATGAGCTCATTGCGAGCTTGTGACGAGTATGCGCGAGCTCATGACAAGCACGCGCGAGCTCGTGACGAGCAAGCGCGAGCTCGTAACGAGCACGTGACAAGCATGCGCGAGCTCTGCCATGAGCTCGTCGCGAGCTTGTGACGAGCATGCGCGTCATGACAAGCACGCGCGAGCTCGCTGCGGGCTTTTCCATGAGCTCGTCGCGAGCTTGTGACGAGCACGTTGCGGGCTTTCCCAGAAGATCATCGCAAGCTCGTGACGAGCTTGTGACGAGCTTGTAACGAGCTCGTCGCGAACTCATGGCAAACTCGCCGCGAGCTACCTATTGGAATTTTGCACGCATTTAATTGTATATATAGATGCTACCATATAGGTAGTATGGGATATGCCTGCATTATGTAAGACTATTATTGCAACGATTATAGGACCATTGGATATTGCTAGGATTTCCTAGGAATTCCAAGTTCTCTACAAAAACATAAAGCAGAAACAATATAAGATCTTTTTGGACTTGCATTGCTGGTGACAATGATAATAAAATATTCATATTTTTTACTTTATTTTTAATAAAATAAATTTTACAGCAACCTATTTGACACTGGCTTATACAAAGTATTCTTGATGTGTTGTGTTTAAACTAAATTATTCTTTTAGAAAAAAATATATTTAAAATTAATCTGATGTTCTTACAGGTTGAATTTGCATCATTTCAACATCTGCCGAATATCATAAATATGATCGATTTAAACTTAAACCATTTTACAATCATTAAAATAAAAAACACTACAAAATAATGTACTTATAGTGCATATAACCATATGAAAGAATCATAAATCTTGGTTCCCGGTAATGTGTTCATCCTGCGTTTCTTGGTTCATGCTAAGGTCTGACATATTCTGAAAGAAAATACACAGATCATATTCCTATTTACCATATACTTTAAGATTAAAAATAAAAGGCAAATCTAGAATTTAAAGGTGGATAAAATATGACAATTAGCCAAGTGCTGCAATTCTAGCCTAAATGTAATGTGGCCAATCTACTTTTTCAACATATTTTTTAAAAAGGAGAGCAGAATTATCAGATAAGACTAGTTGCTCTTATTATTGATTTCAATTTGGAACAGTAAACTAGTTATCAGAGAATTAGTAGCTTAATGTCTACTGCAATTCCGAAATGTATATACTCTTAAGTCTAACCAAAGATACATGGGAAACTTACTTTTACATGCTAAATATGGAACATGTTTCCTCCAAGACTTCATCTCCTGGTTTGTCTGGTACCAACCCCTCATGGCCCCTATAATGAAAGCAGTTTCTTTCAGTTCTAAAAAAGTATTTTTAAGTTTATTACAAGTGAATTTAAATCACTGTCATGTAAAAACATATACAAGTCATGTTTAAGAACAATTTAGTCATATTTATGAGTTGTTTATATCATCTGTTTTAAAGAGGTTTGGATAAATCTCTTCTTCACCATGGGTGTCCATAACAGCAGAAATAGGCCAAATGATTATAGGAAGATCATCTGCTTCAGCAGCTTTTAAAATAGTCAAACTTTCCAAAATATAATGAACAATAAGTCTAAGCTTTCTTACTTTCAAATAAATATAAAATTAATTCACTGGCAATCTGAGACATTTCACAATCTTTGATGAACATTACTTGTATTGATAATTTGAAGTAGATTAGTACATACCTGACTGTAAACATCACATTTCATTCTACTCAGTACTGTTGTCAAGCTTCTGTCTTATTTATTATCCTTCAGTAAAATATAGCCAGTCACTTGTATCCAACAGAATCAAGAGTTTCAATACAAATGATTACACAATTTAGTACTTCATTAAATAAGATAATAAACAAATACATGTGCCCAACATTTTAGAAATATTCAAAATGGCCGGTATTTTGTTTAACCAATCAACTCTCTTCAGATCAGGGGTAACATTAAGGTTAATTCAGAGTATATTATGCTAAATGTACCACTAATGTATGGCCAATAGATGGACATAATCCTCTTATCACCTCACATCTGGCAATGATTCTCTTGGGAATTTATCCTGACTTGCCAATTAATACAAAGGGCTACATTAAGACTGTTCTGTGTTTTTAGTATTTTGGAAATCTGTTAACTGCAGCAGCAGTAGTATTAGTATTAGTAACAGCAGTAGTAGTAGTAGAAGTAGTACATGTAGTAGTAACAGCAGTAGCAGCAGCAACAACATGAGTAGTAGTAGAGCAGCAGTAGTAGTAGTAACAGCAGTAGTAGTAGAAATAGTGCATGTAGTAGTAACAGCAGTAGCAGCAGCAGCATCAACAGCAGCAGTACTAGTAGAAGTAGGAATATAGAGTAGAGCAGCAACAGTAGTAGTAATAGTAGTAGTAGTAGTAGTAGAGCAGCAGTAGTAGTAGTAGAAGAAGTACATGTAGCAATAACAGCAGTAGCAGCAGCAACAACATCAGCAGTAGTAGAGCAGCAGTAGTAACAGCAATAGTAGTAGAAGTAGTGCATGTAGTAGTAACAGCAGTAGCAGCAACAACATCAGTACTAATAGAAGTAGGAATAGTAGAGCAGCAACAGTAGCAGTAGAAACAGCAGTAGTGGTAGAAGTAATGCATGTAGTAGTAACACCAGTAGCATTAGAATAGACCTTGATCAAAACACATAATCTATGGTGGTAGATTAAACCAAAATTAATCTAACAGAATACAGGCAGCAATGCATTTACACCACACAATTTTATCCCAACACTGGCAACCTACTTCTCAATAACCAGTGACTTAATACAAAAATGTTGCTTTTTAATCCTTTTTTTGTCCAATATCTTTATTATCCATTCAATGGTTGAGTTATGGCTCAGACACACAACCGGGATGTATGTACATATATGTAAGTACAGATGGGATGGACAAGCCTAATGCTATATATGTATGTCATCTCCTCTAACTTGTTTAAATGGTGCATAAAAAGTACTTAGAAAGCAATAACTTGAAAACAATAGTTGGTTTAACACAACCTCATAACTTGCAAATTGTTTGCCTATAAATAAGACTGGGTCATAAAATGACAACCATATCATATCACCTTCAGTAAAATTTAAAAAAAAAAAAAAGAAGGCTGAGATGTTATACATATACTTACCTCAGGATACAGCACTGAAAGTTGGTAAGGCAGTCCTACCGGGCTTGGAATATTTTTTTCCACGAAGACCTTGAGAACATGAATCTGCAAATAGAAAAGATGGTTATTAAAAAAATATATTTATATATATAAAAAAAGTTTTATTGGACTGGCTACTATCAGGTGCCTAGTCACGAGCGCAAACCGATACTTACCTCCTTATATACTGGACATGCCTGGGCTCCCCCGGGCAGCCCATATTGATGCCGGGCTTAGTGCGGATGTCCGATCGACATATTCACTCTGATAGTAAGACCCCGCCCTCAGACCCTGGCTTCCAAGTAACTGGATTACAGGAGCACGCCATCAACTCCCAGCCAAATATATATATTTATTTTGTTTACTTAAGAAATAATACTAGACCGGTTTATACATGTCAGTGACTATTCTACTGGACTGGTTCATCCATGTCAGTGACTGTTCTACTAGACTGGTTCATCCATGTCAGTGACCGTTCTACTAGACTGGTTCTACTGGACAGTGACTATCTACGGGACTGGTTCGTCCATGTCAGTGACTGTTCTACTAGACTGGTTTGTACATGTCAGTGACTATTCTACTGGACTGGTTCATCCATGTCAGTTAAATTATTCTGCTGGGCTGGTTCATCCATGTCAGTTAATTTATTCTACTGGACTGGTTCATCCATGTCAGTGACTGTTCTACTAGACTGGTTTATACATGTCAGTGATTATTTTACTGAACTGGTTCATCCATGTCAGTAACATTATTATACTAGACTGGTTTATACATGTCAGTGACTATTCTACTGGACTGGTTCATCCATGTCAGTTAAATTATTCTGCTGGGCTGGTTCATCCATGTCAGTTAATTTATTCTACTGGACTGGTTCATCCATGTCAGTGACTGTTCTACTAGACTGGTTTATAAATGTCAGTGACTATTTTATTATACTGGTTCATCAAACTATTTTACTAGAGTTGTTTATCATTGCCAAATACACCATTTCATTAGAATAGACCTTGATCAAAACACATAATCTATGGTGGTAGATTAAACCAAAATTAATCTAACAGAATACAGGCAGCAATGCATTTACACCACACAATTTTATCCCAACACTGGCAACCTATTTCTCAATAACCAGTGACTTAATACAAAAATGTTGCTTTTTAATCCTTTTTTTGTCCAATATCTTTATTATCCATTCAATGGTTGAGTTATGGCTCAGACACAAAACCGGGATGTATGTACATATATGTAAGTACAGATGGGATGGACAAGCCTAATGCTATATATGTATGTCATCTCCTCTAACTTGTTTAAATGGTGCATAAAAAGTACTTAGAAAGCAATAACTTGAAAACAATAGTTGGTTTAACACAACCTCATAACTTGCAAATTGTTTGCCTATAAATAAGACTGGGTCATAAAATGACAACCATATCATATCACCTTCAGTAAAATTTAAAAAAAAAAAAAAGAAGGCTGAGATTTTATACATATACTAACCTCAGGATACAGCACTGAAAGTTGGTAAGGCAGTCCTACCGGGCTTGGAATATTTTTTTCCACGAAGACCTTGAGAACATGAATCTGCAAATAGAAAAGATGGTTATTAAAAAAATATATTTATATATATAAAAAAAGTTTTATTGGACTGGCTACTATCAGGTGCCTAGTCACGAGCGCAAACCGATACTTACCTCCTTATATACTGGACATGCCTGGGCTCCCACGGGCAGCCCATATTGATGCCGGGCTTAGTGCGGATGTCCGATCGACATATTCACTCTGATAGTAAGACCCCGCCCTCAGACCCTGGCTTCCAAGTAACTGGATTACAGGAGCACGCCATCAACTCCCAGCCAAATATATATATTTATTTTGTTTACTTAAGAAATAATACTAGACCGGTTTATACATGTCAGTGACTATTCTACTGGACTGGTTCATCCATGTCAGTGACTGTTCTACTAGACTGGTTCATCCATGTCAGTGACCGTTCTACTAGACTGGTTCTACTGGACAGTGACTATCTACGGGACTGGTTCGTCCATGTCAGTGACTGTTCTACTAGACTGGTTTGTACATGTCAGTGACTATTCTACTGGACTGGTTCATCCATGTCAGTTAAATTATTCTGCTGGGCTGGTTCATCCATGTCAGTTAATTTATTCTACTGGACTGGTTCATCCATGTCAGTGACTGTTCTACTAGACTGGTTTATACATGTCAGTGATTATTTTACTGAACTGGTTCATCCATGTCAGTAACATTATTATACTAGACTGGTTTATACATGTCAGTGACTATTCTACTGGACTGGTTCATCCATGTCAGTTAAATTATTCTGCTGGGCTGGTTCATCCATGTCAGTTAATTTATTCTACTGGACTGGTTCATCCATGTCAGTGACTGTTCTACTAGACTGGTTTATAAATGTCAGTGACTATTTTATTATACTGGTTCATCAAACTATTTTACTAGAGTTGTTTATCATTGCCAAATACACCATTTCATTAGAATAGACCTTGATCAAAACACATAATCTATGGTGGTAGATTAAACCAAAATTAATCTAACAGAATACAGGCAGCAATGCATTTACACCACACAATTTTATCCCAACACTGGCAACCTATTTCTCAATAACCAGTGACTTAATACAAAAATGTTGCTTTTTAATCCTTTTTTTGTCCAATATCTTTATTATCCATTCAATGGTTGAGTTATGGCTCAGACACAAAACCGGGATGTATGTACATATATGTAAGTACAGATGGGATGGACAAGCCTAATGCTATATATGTATGTCATCTCCTCTAACTTGTTTAAATGGTGCATAAAAAGTACTTAGAAAGCAATAACTTGAAAACAATAGTTGGTTTAACACAACCTCATAACTTGCAAATTGTTTGCCTATAAATAAGACTGGGTCATAAAATGACAACCATATCATATCACCTTCAGTAAAATTTAAAAAAAAAAAAGGAAGAAGGCTGAGATTTTATACATATACTAACCTCAGGATACAGCACTGAAAGTTGGTAAGACAGTCCTACCGGGCTTGGAATATTTTTTTCCACGAAGACCTTGAGAACATGAATCTGCAAATAGAAAAGATGGTTATTAAAAAAATATATTTATATATATAAAAAAAGTTTTATTGGACTGGCTACTATCAGGTGCCTAGTCACGAGCGCAAACCGATACTTACCTCCTTATATACTGGACATGCCTGGGCTCCCCCGGGCAGCCCATATTGATGCCGGGCTTAGTGCGGATGTCCGATCGACATATTCACTCTGATAGCAAGACCCCGCCCACAGACCCTGGCTTCCAAGTAACTGGATTACAGGAGCACGCCATCAACTCCCAGCCAAATATATATATTTATTTTGTTTACTACAATAAATAGGTACCTGTGTTTTATCGGTGAATAAAATACAGTTAAGAGTTCGGATGCGTAGTAATTAAATAACGAGTGCGTAAGCACGAGTGACTTAATTACTCGCATCCGAATGACTAACTGTTCACTGATAAAATACAGGTACGTATTTATTATTTCGATTCTAACACAACAATAACCCCATTGTTTACACTTTTATTGGGGTACTATAAATTATCTCGGAGGTCAAGGTAATCAGGCTGCTATGTTTATAGGCTGTTTCACTGGGAGCCCCCGTATGCACTCTTAGTCAAGTGACAAACAATTAAGTCATTACTTACGTCATATAGTTTGCGCTATATGACGTCGAACGTTCTCAGCTTGTTCAAGATGCTTAATAATGGTATATGTACTGATGCACGGTTTGGGAGCATGGCAAGTATTTTGTAAAATTTCATTAAAATTACTGTTGAGTTTGTCTTCGTGACATATATTTACCAAGTGGCGTCATGTAACGTGGCGCTTCCAACGGATGATATATATGCAGGGAATTAATGGAAGAGCTGTATTTTATCATAGAATAATATGCAGCTGTCTCTCTTCTTTGTGTATATGAAAGACTGCGGAGGTAGTGTTAGAATTAATATTAATATACAGGTTGCTATTCAATAAATAATTAAATAATGTTTAGACAGCAACATTTGTTTTCTCTCCAGGCAGACCAGAATTGTTACATGGCAAACTTTTAACCAAATGAAACAATTGAGAACATTTCTAAATATCAACGTGTCAATGCCTTCATTCATTGAAATTCATCTACTTGTGATGTTGCAAACTTCATCATGCTCATAATGCGCACTGTCATCAGATATGCAAAGATGTCGACAACTCCAGACAAAAATTATAAGTATAACATTCTAATGGGCAATAACTCTAATTTGAATGAAGAGTTATGGTTCTTACACTTCCCACTCATTGCCCTCTATTATTGCGTGAAGTTTCATTCCAGTCCCATTAGTAGTTCCAAATTATGCTATGGGCAATAAAAGATAGACAGAGGGACTGGTGAAAGGACTGGCGGACAAAGTGTTGAAAATATGATCCAACGAATTTTCTAGGGATTTTGAACATGATGTATGTGTGATCTGTAATCAAAATAGGTTTTGGTTTAAAATAATTTCTAGTTAGATGAGTATCAACTTACATGTCATCTCAAAAATCCATATGTATACCACTGCCATTTCATTGAAGGCTGGAAAAGATGCTGATACCCAAGTCTGGGCACCGACACTGCAACACACCGTATAAACAAACTGTCCGCAGTGGTATACTGAAAATATCAGTTAAAAAGCAATAACTTCCAGCAAACTGATTTGTAATAGTTGTTTATAATATGTTTGTAAAAACACACGTATACATTTCATGCATTTGGTTTGAAATTAAAACTCAACAGCATGTTATTTCTGAATGCAAACCTTCATGGGTTAATTTTATATCATTTGTTAAAACTCTATCATAAACAAGAGCACCGCTTTCGTTGTTGTAAACCTAGAACTTTGATAATTATTAGCCACAATCAATTGTAAAAGGCAAGGTTAAGTTTCGGGTTAAACTTTTTTCCAAAGGGGTATAATTCAAACAAGAGGGCCAATATGGCCCTATATCGATCACTCGCCCATTATCAAACTTCTCCAAATCTCATGGTCATATACAATCTGTGCAAGATCGTTCAAGAAATGTGGCCTCTGTTGTGTTAAAAACATTGATATAAAGACACTGACACAGTTTGGTAAAGATCAAATGCAAAATGAAGGTGGTAGAGTGTAACCCCTGGGGCATGGCCAAATGTGACCCCAGGGCTATGTGTAATATATGAGAGCTGTGTGCCTTGTGGTTTTAGAGAAGGAGATTTTTTAAGTTTTTTCCTATACCAGTCTATGTAAAATATGTGCCCCTAGGGTCACCATTTGAACAAACTTGGTGGAGGACCATAAGCTTATAGCAAATGCAAAATATTAAACCTCTGGCTCTTGCAGTTTAAGAGATGTTTTAAAGTTTTTCCCTATATAAGTCTATGTAAAACTTTGACCCCCAGGGCGGGCCAAATGTGACCCAGGGTCACCATTTAAACAAACTTGGTAAAGGGCCATAACCTTATAGTAATGCAAAATATTAAACTCTGGCTCTTGTAGTTTTAGAGAAGAAGAATTTTGATTTTTTTCCTATATAAGTCTATGTAAAACTGTGATCCCGGGGCTGGACCAAATTTGACACCAGTGTCACCATTTGAACAAACTTTTTAGAGGACCATTAGCTTATAGCAAATGCAAAATATTAAACACCTGGCTCAAGCAGTTTCAGAGAAGACGATTTTTTAAGTTTTCCCTATACACATGTGACCCCTGGAGCGGGGCCAAATGTGACCCCAGGGTCACCATTTGAACAAACTTGGTAAAGGACCATAATCGTATAGTAATGCAAAATATTAAACCTCTGGCTCATTCAGTTTCAGAGAAGAAGATTTACTTTTTTCTTATATAAGTTTATGTAAACCTGTGGCCCCGGAGTGGGGCCAAATTTGACCCCAGGGTCACCATTTGAACAAACTTAGTAGAGGACCATAAGCTGATGCTACATGTAATACATGAGAGCTCTGTGCCTTGTGGTTTTAGAGACTTTTTAAGGATGTTGCGATGACCTTATTTTAACAAATCTAATAAGCATTCATCCATGTGAAGTTTGGTCAAAATTGGCCCTCGCCTTGACCTCAGGTGATCTAAAAATCTACCACTCAGCTATTTCACCTGTTCTCTCATGTTAAATCGCTCAACGCCTATATATACGGTACCACTGAATTATGTTGTGCGCTGCTTTTTTTTATTTTATAGAATTCCACATTATTTTTTTTTCACTCATTTTATTCTTTTCATTATTTATCAGTTTTTCATTCTTCATCTTTATTCAGATCTGTTTTCTTTATATAAACATAAAAAACTGTTAACTATGGTTTATGCCAATTAATTAAATCATTATTCATGATACATCAATTGCTTCTATGTGTATCGATTTGGCTGATTTAATCATCGAGATGGCCGCAGCCAATCAAAGTGTTTAAATCAACCAATGAGATGAGACCATACTCTATTTGTTTTTAAGCATGTTCATTTCACCAGTCTGCCATACTCTAACTTCTGATAACTGGTAGTTAGAGTACACAAGTCATTGTGACGAGTTTTATTTTCAATTAAATGATTTACAACTGTGCACATACAAAAGAATATGTCAGCGACTCTGCTACAAGTCTATTTATTTTGTTAATTAACAAACTAGTAAGCAAAATCTCCTCTCTAATCTACCTTTCGACATTTACAGATCAATATAAAAAAATTGTTTGTGACTCCCCATAAATTTACCGCGAAGATATTCGCTTGTTGCGGGCATATTCGACACTTACATGTGGTCAAATACGTCCGCGGACAAATTGGCATGTTGCGGACACCTCTGTTAGCTTTAAATATAGTATTGTTGTAATATAATCAACAATTAGAAGGCAAATACAATTTGATTTAAACAATTCAAATATTAATTAACAATGATTTGCAAAATAAAGGAATGTAGAAGAACTATTGGGATGCTTTTAGTCTTTAAAAAATCAAGATTAGCTTGTGCCTCTTTAGCATATGAACACTTAAATAAAATATATTACTGGAGCCTCAAATCAATACTATGAAAATTAAATTAAAATTCACCAAAACTAATAAACGTTTGAATGTGGTTTAAATGATACTTGACTGGCTTTTATCATGCCCAAATTTAAGTCTAACCAGATGTAATCAATTTATAAATTGCTGGCAGTCAAAACAGAGCAGGAGAAGTCATTAACTAAGTATTACATGACCCACTTTTTTAGAGAACCATAAAATCTTTAATCCAATATATCCACAAAGGAAGTGGGACACTATATGGCTGTTTATTGGGGGTCATTAAATAATTAACACCCCAGCAATCACATAATTGACACCTTACTTATATCAAACAGGATGTATCACAGTATAGGATCCTGTCTGATCAAACTGTGTAACAAACAAACAAACAGAGAGTATTTCTTATAGGTCTATTAATTACACTAAAACAAGTAAAATGCATAATTATTAACGTTATGTCTCTAATCCCATTTTTCAATATTTTCAGGTATATGTATGAACTGAGTGAATAAAATAACTGATTTGCATTTGAAAATATCAAGATAAAATTTATAATCATTATTTAAATTCAGAAATTTACTGTTTTTTGAACATATCAAAATTATGTAATCTTTAATACTGGTACTTTCCTCATACTTATATTAAACTTAATCAAGCATTACAATTAGCACATCCATTCATTTTATTATTCCAGTATTGTTCTGAAGTCAAAATCATCTTGTAATTAAATAAAATGTAATATAATATAGTGTTTTCAAATTTTCTTTAGTTATAATTTTACTATTGCATGTGTTTAATATAATCAACAATCAACAATTCTGTGAATTTATATTCCCCGTCAAAGTATGTTAAAGAGACATGGAAATCTTGAAGTATTTATCAATTATAATTAGCATCTCAATTTATTAATCAAGTATCGTTTTTAACTTTAAACCTGCTTCATATATAAATTAATTTAAGCTAAGGTCATAATATGTCGACTTTCCAGCTTCCATTGGTGGAGGAAGACCTCAGATGCCCCTCCAACCAGGCGGTTGGTTACCTGGGTAGAACCACCGACGTTCCGCAAGCCATGAGAGCTGGCAGGGCCGTCACTCTGTTTTGGGGGACTGCGACCCACACCCTTGGGTGGGGGAATTTTAGCGCGATTTTACAGGAAAGGTGGAATTATTTTGAGGCCATAATATTGATTATAATCATTGTTTTAAATAGCCTACATGTTTTATTTATATTAAATACAAAAAAAAAAAAAAAAAAAACTTCATCAATAGGTATAACACTGCTGTTAGATTTGGAAAAAAATAAGCCTAAGGTACGACAATAAATTCGCCGTACATGGAAGAAACGGGACACAGCCTACAAATTTCATACTCAATATTTTACTTACCAGAAGTTTTGTTTTTATTTATTTTTTTCGAGTGGGAAGTTTGGTCAAAATTAGCCAAGCAGTTTCTGAGGAGAAGTTGTTTGAAGAAAAGTTAACAACGACGGACGAAGAGTGATCCCAATATAGCCTTCGGCTCAGGTGATCTAATAAAAAGGTCAATGATGCTTAAATGAAAGTTTGTAAACATTTTAGTAACTAACAAGAAAGTAAGTGACAAATGCCCCCGAAGTGACCTGTAAGTGTGACCTTGACCTTGGAGCAATATGAAACCAACAGATATATTTAAAAATATTTAAAAAAAAAAAATCAAACAAACAATAAAAATCAAATAAAATAAAATTTAAAAAATATTTAAAAAATAAATAAAAATAAAAATAAATAGAAAAAAAAAATAAAAATAAAAAAAATATTTTTGTCGCGACACGACGTCTTGTGGTGAGCAATTGTGCGAAGTTATTTGAAAATCCGTTGATTATTGTCCGAGTTATGAAGCGGAGACGATTGTATAGACGAACAGATTTTGAACTTCGATCTCTAAGTGTGACCTTGACCTTGGAGCCAAGGACCTGGATTTTGTGCGCGACACGTCGTCTTGTTGTGGTGAGCAATTGTGCTAAGTTATTTGAAAATCCATCCATTATTGTCAGAGTTATGAAGCGGACATGAGTGTACAGACGAACGGATTTTGACCTTTGATCTCTAAGTGTGACCTTGACCTTGGAGCCATGGACCTGGATTTTGTGCGCGACACATCTTGTTGTGGTGAGCAATTGTGCGAAGTTATTTGAAAATCCATCCATTATTGTCAGAGTTATGAAGCGGACACGAGTACAGACGAACGGATTTTGACCTTTGATCTCTAAGTGTGACCTTGATCTTGGAGCCGCGGACCTGGATTTTGTGCGCGACACGTCGTCTTTTTTTGGTGAGCAATTGTGCGAAGTTATTTGAAAATCCATCCATTATTGTTAGAGTTATGAAGCGGACACGAGTGTACAGACGAACGGATTTTGACCTTTGATCTCTAAGTGTGACCTTGACCTTTGAGCCACGGACCTGGATTTTGTTCTCGACACATTGTCTTGTTGTGGTGAGCAATTGTGCGAAGTTATTTGAAAATCCATCCGTTATTGTCAGAGTTATGAAGCGGACACGAGTGTACAGACGAACGGACAGACAGTGCGATTACTATATATGCCACCCTTAAAAACATAAAAACAATCGAGTTTGCTGTTTGCTGAGATGACAAGTGCATAAAATTGTTTAAAAATCTTGATTTTTTTAAAAACTCACGGTGTCCCGTTAGTTTTTCTCTTAACTTGCATTTGTTCAATCATTAATATTAATTGTTAGAATTATAAAGTTCAAAGCAAATTGATTTTACATTTTACTAACTCTGTATAATATTGCACCAATAATATATTCGAAAATTCAGTAAAATAGTGAAGAAAATTGAAATCACAGTTGTTTTTTTAATTATATGCAAGCAGTTTTAAAGTCAAAATGACGCAGGATAACTAAATCGAGGAGCACATTTTAATATTTGAATAAAACTCAAGATTGCCATGTGTCCCTTTAAATATCAGATAAAAAAACTCAGGAGTATCCATGGGAAATTTGAGTTAAATTGGCCAAGTGGTTTCTGAGAAAGAGCTGCTTAGGGACACCAATGCCCAAGCCGCTAGACGAAATTTGCCTATTAAGTTTCATGAGAGTGGGTGTTATTGTTTCGGAGTTATCGTCAAGAATGCATATTTCCATATAAGGTCATGGCGACCTGGACCTTTGACCCCTCAAAAAATTAGGGTTCCTCCTCTTACTAAGGGCAATGTACATTTCATGATTGTGAGTGTTATAGTTTCAGAGTTACTGTCCGGAATGAGCAATTGTTTACGAACAGGCAGACATAAAAAGTAGACAATAATCAAATCAGTAATATTTTATGTTTTAGTAAGACAAAAGTTGGACCTAAACCCCATTATTTTTACAAGACTCTGTTAGTAAAATATCAGTAAAGACAAGATTGCTGGACAGACATAATGAGACATCATGCAATGCATAAGAACCAGCTAATGCATTATATACTTGC
This sequence comes from Cyrtodaria siliqua, assembly GCA_037043455.1. Lineage (NCBI taxonomy): Eukaryota > Metazoa > Mollusca > Bivalvia > Adapedonta > Hiatellidae > Cyrtodaria > Cyrtodaria siliqua. Next base: position 164,820 of record JAWPHD010004926.1, read on the forward strand.
TCATTAGTCCATAATCTGAACCACACCGTAATTGAATGTTGTTTAACGGCTCATCAACACAGTATAGTTATTTAGAGCCGCCCCAGACATAGGAATCCGGGAACCTGCCCTACTCTTATTATCGAATAGATTCCTATGGTTCTTTAACATGCTCGAAGGATAGATCGGTTTACGTCCCCATCCGACGGACGAGGCTAAGGGAAAGTGTCTTGCCCAAGAACACACCGACGGAACTCAGTGGCACCACGGAGTATGGTGAACCCAGGGCCTCCGGTTACCACACCGTAAGTAAAACAAGTTGAATTTGAGGTCAAAATGTTCTAGTTCTGAAACCAAATAGAAAGGAGTGCTAGTTATTTGTGAGCATCTACTTACCAGTACATGTCATCTTCAAAAATCCATATGTATATCATGGCCATTCATCACAGCCTGGAAAAGATGTTAATGCTCGAGTCTGGGCACCGACACTGTGACAATTTGTATTAGCAAACTGCGCGCATGGGTATACTGAAAACAGCATTAAAAAAAAGCAATTTAAAGCCAAACTAATTTGTCATAGTCGTTAATAGTATTGTTGTAAAACACAAATATACTTTATGTTATTTCTTGATGCAAGCCATTGTGGGTTTAAATTCAATTATTAAATTGTTATTATTAAACAAGAGGTCAATGATTTTCAAGCTATACTGATAGGTTTTGATAGCTATATCAGCATTTCTGTGAAGTTTTATAAAAATCTGTCAAGTAGTTTCAAAGTAGTAACAAAGATGGCCACTAGCGGCCATGTTTAATGTCTGTCGAATCAAAATAATCGTCAACAAGGATCAACATCATGTCAAGCTGATCAGTTTAGAAAAAGTCCCATATCAATATCACTTATAGTTTTCAAGAAGTAGTCGCTAAAACCTTGTTTTTAAAAAAATATATTTTTAGCCAAGGTGTTGAATTTCCGGCCGACCTAAATTTTGCTGGGATCAAATAGACATCAAGAGCAACATTCCTGTGAAGTTTCATGAAAATCCGTCAAGTAGTTTCTACTATATAACTCTTATGTAAACAAACAAAGATGGCCACTGGTGGCCATGTTTAATGTCAAATCCAAATAAATTTTGACAAGGATCAACATCATGTCATGCTGATCATTTTAGAAAAAGTCCCATATCAATATTATTTACAGTTTTCAAGAAGTAGTCTCTATAAACTTGTTTTTAAAAATCTATTTTTAGACGTGGCGGCCCTCTTGAATTTCCGGCCAACCTGAAATTTTGGTAAGATCAACTAGACATCAAGAGCAACATTCCTGTGAATTTTCAGAGGAGTATTCGCTACAAATATTTGATATATAAACTCTATGGAGACATGTTTAATGTCGAATCAAAATAATTTTCGACTCGTTTTAAAAACAGTTCCATATCAATATTATTTAAAGTTTTTAAGAAAAAGACGCTACAAAAAAATTTGACAGACGGACGACTCGGACGCCGCACCATGGCATAAGCTCTGCTGATCTTTGATCAGTACAGCTATTAACATATAAAGATGCAGTTTTATTCAATATATTTATTATAGTCTGTCTATTTGTAGATCAGTTAAAAATTACTGGTTCTGCTTAGTTTTTAGTCTGTTTTGTACTGAAAATTACCTCTCACAATGGACCATGTCACACGATACATACAGCAATGAAAAGTGTTATTCTTTGAATGCCCGGCCGTCAGCCTGCAACCAAATTACTTTCTTGCAAAGTGTTTTACGGTTTTGCATTCTTATTTGAACCCTTAAGCATAGCTTTAAATCTTGTCCTTGCTGCTATAGTTTAATATGACCAAAAGTGCAAGTGACTGTCGGAAAAATGTGCTATCAATAATGTAAATATAGATCCCTAATGCTCATAAACATTGACTGCACATGTATGTGTGATTTTAGGGGTCAGCTACTACTAGCCAACCTATACCTGGGTGTAATTTTTGGTTTTCAGACACTTCCCGCGATTGGAAATAATGTCCATTAAAATGGTACGAACAATTAGCGGGTCTCTCTTTTTTTAATTGTTCTCATCGCTTGCAGTCCACGCCAAAAAACATCGGCAAATTTACTATTGTTTTGCATAACAAATTGGCGGTAAATGCTCAGTGAACCCGTACCAATATTACAGGGAAAAAATGAGAAACAGAACCAGATAGAAACTGTAAATAACTGGTGACGCGGTTTCATACAATCAATAAAGCGGTCTCGTGAAAACAGAACCAAAGAGAGAAAACTGTAAATAACTGGTGACGCTGTTTCATACAATCAGTAAAGCTGTCTCCTGAAAAGTATGGCACTATGCTGTGCACCACAAAAACTCTGATTGGCAAAAATAAGCTACCAAGATACGCATCGTTTCAAAAGAAATAGCGTACCTGGAAAATTACGTCCGTATATGGTATGGAGTGAATTAAAATAAAATGAAGACTCTGAAATATCACGTAATTTACATGGATGCGCAGTCTATCTGGAGCACTGCAGAGCTAGAATCCCCTTTATAAAGTAGGTAGAGTATGTGGCACAACTCCATATGCAGGTTTCTGAAGACATCACGCAATGCCTGAATAAACAACTAATTTAAGCCTTATATACCACACATGCATACATAAAACTCACCAAAGAAAAGAATATCATGCCGATCTAGTCATGTTCCCTCTGACATGTTTAATGTTTTTCCCTCGAAACAGCTTGCTGTCATCTGTAATCTGGTTCCATATTTCCAAGTTTATCAATTTTATTTGGTGAGTTTATGGTGTGGTATAATTCAGGGTTCTGTCAATTAAAATCCAGTTATTGTTATTTAAGCAGGTATTGGGTGATATCTTCAGAGTTTATATGCAGTGCTCCAGATAAGCTTTCAGCACAATGTATGCATGTTTTTGTTTTTTTTACGTATTTACATTTACAAATTACAAACTTATGCGTATTTTTGTAAACAAGTTTTATAAACAAGTTTTGTAAAAGGTATACTCTGTAAATAAAATTTTCGACCATGGCAGTGTTCGAACCCTTACAATGATCTCTGAACCTTGACATTCGACCATAACCCTTATTATCTCAGTTGATAATTCACAATAGACCAACAATCAACAATAATTATCGTTTACAATGGAAGTTTGCGAAAAAATAATAATCTTTTTATTGGTTACTCGAATGTGTGTTCGCGATATTTTTTTAGAATCAAATCTTGTTTGGAAGTTAATGTTTCTGGTACCAAATTAACCGGGTAGGGTAGACCTTGGTTACTAAAAAAAGATACTTAAATTATGTCCACTAGTTTTATTTTTATATCACTCTATATACCCTGGTCCAAAACCTTTTTCACCGAGTATATATTCATTAGTCATTTCCATAAAAAACATTGCATATTTCATCTCCCCCTTTAAAAAAAAAAAGACAGAAGCAATGTTGAATGAATATATATTTAAGGGCATTATTGATTAATTTGTGTCAAATAGCTGACAAAAAAAGGCAATTTCTATTTTCTTGCAAGCATCTAACGAAACGTAAGTAAAATTCTGCACTTGACTGTCATTCAGTACCTCAAACTTCAATAAGCATCCACTGAGTATGGTTGGGCGCACTCTACTTTTCTAAGCTATTAAGTTGTGTGTACGTGGGTATTCGGTTCTCCATATTTATCGGCGATTATATCATAGGTTATTAGATTTGTATGGCTAAATATTACTTGGAACAAGTTGTTTTGGCAAAGGACGACGAGTCCTGCGCCAAAACAACCTTTTTATTGCATACTTTCATATTGTTTTCGATCAATGTTAATTGTATGACTATTACTTTTCGTTGTATTTGTGTTATTTTTATAGCTTTTGATGGAATTCCCATCTTGTCATTCAGTTTCATTTTGTGTGGATGATTAATTTGCGCGAAAACGACGTCGGATGACGTCATTAAAAACATCAAGCGATTTTCTAAAGTTTGTTTACCATTTGATAACGTTAAAAACAGTGGGTGAGTGACCATTTCAATTATTTTATCAATTTCTGCCATAAAAGGTTGAAAAAAAAACACGTATTTTTTTGTTGACACTATACCAAGGATTCCGTTATTTTTATTTGAAAGTAGTTCCTTATTTCTATTTCGCGGCTCTTAGCAAGCACGAGCAAACGTTCCGGTGCAATATCAATGTGTGCAATATCGTAGAATATTGCACACTTAGCTCAATGCAAACTAAACGGGACAATATGAAACTAAGTATAAAATAAATATATATATGCGTCTTATCTGGAGCACTGTATGAGCAACCACTCTTCCGGGGAATATTTACGGACGTGAATCAAGCTGACACAGAAGCAACGAGTATTGGCTGCACATTGTTCTGCTTGCACACAGGACCGACACATCCCCTCCGAAGGCTGGCATACTTTCACACCGAAGGCTGGCATACTTTCAGAGTACCTTGCTCAAGTAAGATACTACCACAAACACTGACATGATACAAAGACCCTGTTAGAGATTGCTTATCTGGAAGGAAAGCATCAAAGGTTTCGGGGGCATATAGTAATCGTACCGTCCGTCCGTCATTCCGCAGTTCGTGTCCGGACTGTAACTTCAGAACCCCCTGCATGGATTTTTAATTAACTTGGCACAAGTGATCACCATAACAAGACGATGTGTCGCGCGCAAAACCCAGATCCGTACATCAAAGGTCAAGGTCACACTTTAAGTATATAGGTCAAAAACAGGTACGCAATTTCGTGTCCGGACTGTAACGTCACAACCCCTGCAGGAATTTTTAATTAACTTGGCACAAGTGATCACCATAACAAGACGATCTGTCGTGCGCAAAACCCAGGTCCGTACCTCAAGGTCAAGGTCACACTTGAACTTCATAGGTCAAAAACAGGTACGCAATTTCGTGTCCAGACTGTAACGTCACAACCCCTGCAGGGATTTTTAAATAACTTGGTACAAGTGATCACCATTATAACAAGACAATGTGTTGCGCGCAAAACCCAGGTCGGTACCTCAAAGGTCAAGGTCACACTTGAAGTTATTAGGTCAAAAACAGGTACGCAATTTCGTATCCGGACCGTTATGTCACAGCCCCTGCAGGGATTTTTAAATAACTTGGCACAAGTGATCACTTGGAGGTCAAAAGTCAAATTGTGTCCGGTCATTCATGGACGGATTTTCAAATAACTTGGCACAAATGCTCACCACAACCAAACAATGTGTCGCGCACAAAATCCAGGTCCGTGGCTCCAAGGTCAAGGTCATACTTAGAGGTCAAATGTGACTTTGGGGGTATTTCTCACTAACAGTGCTATTTCTTGTTTACTAATATTTCTGCACCGATATCCACAGACATATTAATAAATTTGTTATTAGGTCTGTGCAATATCAGACTAATATCGCCATGTTTTGTTGTTGCATAGACTGCTTAACTGCACATATTTTGTGTTGACGCCACATTTGTGTAATGTAGCCTCATTTGTATACCTTTACCCACTAGAATATGCAGGGTTCAAATTTAAAACTTATTTACTTGCTAAATTTGCAGATTGCAAGTAGGAAACATTAGTACTTGATAAATTTTCAAGTAATAAAAGAAAACTACCTTACTAGGTCTCAGTCTACATGTATTCACTGAACATATTTATCTAACATGGTTAAATAGGTGGATATAAGTAAGTATAATTATACATTATTACATTCCTGCATCTAGCTGAATGTGAAATTGTCATTATTTACAGGTATAGCAATCCTTTTAAAATGAAACAAGGTTTCAAATTATATTAATGCAAGTACCTTAATTAAAATAGCAAGTAGAAAACCTTTGCACCTGCTTTTTTATAGCAAGTGGCTAAAAATGTAAGTCAGAATATGCCAGGCGCGCAGCTTGCAATACTCATTTACTCACGTGAGTCAACTTTTCAAACGAAGGCTCAAAAAATAAAAAATCGAAATACACAATAAAAAGATGAGCCTAAAATGCACCAGAAGTCATGTACAGCGTAATGAGTACACAAATATTTATTTGACATAGTGTGTGCAGTTTAATTTTATTCAGTTATTTTGTTAGAGTAATTCTCTTAGTTGAAACGCTTCCGAGTGCTTCGTCAACTGTATCAGTTTATGTGTTAATGAGCAAATTCTGCCTTTAAATTTGATCACTGATATGTGTTTTATCATTTCTGAGAATTTAATTTATCATGTTTCTAGTCATTGAATTAACAATGTTTTTTCTTTGTATGGTGTTTTACGTCCTTTTCAACGAATTAACAATGAACTTGGACTGTAATAAAGTCCTGAAATAAAAGTAAAGATTGTGCACATTATCGAGAATACTACTATAAAACATGTTTACAATTTTGACTTGTGAGTGGAAATCCAAGCATCACAACATTTGATTTTGAAATGCCCACTTCACTTTGTTGCGGGACATTAAAAGGTTGCACATTTCAAATTAAATCAATTTTGTGCATAGGTGCAGGTACAGCAGTAATTGAGTTTAGGGTTATATTACTACAGGCACACATTTTATACCCGTTCCAGTTCTTAGAAAAGGGTTTAAAAAATTACGGAGCCAGTGTGCTTGCCAACTAATTTTTGTGTCCTCGATAGATCAGATTTTCTTGCATACCGGACAAGGATATCCGTCATTTTACAGAGGCTAGATATTTCCATCTCACCCTAGGGTCGAGATAAAATTCATGCGTGCCAACATCTGGTATACCGAAAAACATGCAAAACGATAGTAGCTGGCGGCGTCAATGCACAACATGTCTCTGATTTGCAAGAAAAAGAATCTATCATGTGTATTCAGTTCAAATAGGGAATTCCAACCCTCGGTATAAGTGTTTTAAGCCTCGGTTCGGATAAAAACACGTATACCGAGGGTTGGAATTCCCTATCTTCATCGGATACCCATGAAAGATTCTTATAATAAAGCACTACTAGCAGGGTTGTCTCTAATAGCCCGTAACCGGCTATATTCGCCGTCTGTTTTGAATGTGGAGCTGGCGGTAAACAATTTTTATTTTTATTTTTTTAATCAGTATAAAATATTTTGAAATTATTTCATCATCTGAAAGAATCATGAAATAACTAAAAATCCTGACCTTAATTAGCACCAAAAACATGAGATTGCATGAGACCTCATGCTTATTCGCGGGGAAGAATGCACGTCTATAAACGTCTAGACACTTTTTTATATACGCGGTCTAGGTTGCATCTAGAAAAGTCTGTATGTAAAAAAAGCACACAAAGACGTCAACCGTTTCACAACACAGTTAATTTTACATAGCTCTGCATGTGTAGCAGGACCCCTCTGGACCTGACTGTAGAACTTGATGAATTTTCTTAAACATGTTAAAAATATTTTCTTTGTGAAACTTGATGTCTGTTGCACGAAAAATAATGAATGAGACAGATTTGTTCACCACAAGTTATATTTGGGGGATTATACGCCACGGGATAACTTTTAGAAAGTTTCACACACTGGCAGTGATTCCAATGAATAAATAAAAATTCAGAGACAAATTTCAATCGGATGCCATGATCAGGTCATTATGTCAGAACAGACTTCAGTACAGTGCATGTACTGGTATGGTAAATGGCAAGATCGATGAATAACAAATCCTTAACCAAACGTTCCGAACGATAGCATGATACAAATATAGTGACAGTGTGATAAACGACAATATTATGTTATTTTTCCTTTTTGGCGAGAAATCATATGCAGCAATATTGAACATCAGATAATAAAAAAGCAAATTTATAAGATATTTACTACAGGTGCCCCACCACCAACTCGCAAAGCCAACTGCCTCGCATTTAATTTCATCACACCTTCATAACCTGGAAGTATTCGAAACATATAAATCAACATAAAACAAGTCGTTTGTACCACACATATTCAATGGACAGTTTACCATCTTCCTACCATTGGTCGTCTTGTGATGATTTGCTACACCCATCCGAGTCTGCTACTCAAAACGCCATTTTGTGAAGGCTGCTTCACTGCGCATGTCCTTCTCTTTGTAGCGTTGACGATTCTTTTCTCCAAGTACCCTAACCTAAGGCTATTTACAGTTCTTGGAAATACCATTCTATAAATCTTATTATTTGAATTAATAATAAAGGAAAGATTGCAACGGCCTCAATACTATTAAACAGGGTTAAAAAGATCGTTCTACATATGGACTTTTCAGATCCTACAGTACTCTGAAATCCGAACATCACGATTTGTGATTTTTAACATACTCTGTTTATTCCAGAAGCTTTTTATTTATAAAACCAAACATGTTTGAACTAAAATTACGAAACAAGCATTTGTATGTGTTTTTATTTGATAAAATACAATAAATAAGAATATTCGTAAATGGCCCTCCGTTTCGGAATTCGTAATTGGTTGGTTCTTCGCAAAACGGCGTATAACATTTACACTACTCGCGTTACCGTAGAGTTCGCTTGCGCTCGCGTCACAAAGCGACGCAAGCTGAGCTCACTATAAATTATTTAAGCACATATAGTCGGTCAAATTTTCTATAAGAGACTTCTCAGTATGTCAGTGGCATTTATTGCATCGAATAGCAATTTGAATAACAATTAAATATTAATTTTGCATTGCACTATTTATTTATCAGCAAACACGCTTGTGTCTCTCGATCAGCTAATCTTGACCAATTATACTATCCTTTACCAAGTAGGTTAACTATACATATCAGTGTCAGATGAGAGGTTCCCTTCTAGTCTACCTTCACGCTGCACGCATATGTGGTTCATTTATTTATTTAAATAAAAAAACATTAAAACTAAGATATGCGGTACTGGATGTCAAAGTCTGGCAAATAGGGCACTCATACTGGATGTACACCCTGTCAGACCCTGGCATCCAAATGTATATACATGTACATATTATCTTTACACAGGGCATATGTATATGCAATTTCCCTTTGCAAAAGAGTACATTGCCCATAAACATTATATATAACAAGAGTTGTCGGAGAACAGCGCAGCTCGACTATTCGATTTTTCAGAGAATAATAAATTTATAGCTAGTATATACCATCAGAAAAAAAGACTACAACAATGTGGGGTGGGGTTGGGGGCACAACATAACTAAGTGTAAGAATTGACCCAAAACTACACAGAAATATGTAAAAAAAATAAAAAAATAAAAAAATTCGAGTAAAGAGTGGGGTGCGGGGTGGGGGTGGGGGAGAGGGCAGCGGTGTATGGTAGGGGAGTGGGGGTGGTGAGGGCAACATATATGTGTAATAAGTTATGTAAGAATTCACGAAAACAACACAAAAATATGTAAAAAAAAATAATTAAAAAATCAAGTTTTTGAGTGGGGATGGGGGGAGAGGCGGGGGGTGGTGGGAGGGCAACATATATGTGTAAAAAAGATATGTAAGAATTGACCCAAAAACAACACAGAAATATTGGTATTAAAACAAAATTTACAAAATAAAAATATTTCGATTGGGAGGAGTGGGGTGTGTGTGTGTGTGGGGGGGGGGGGTGGGGGGGGGGGGGGGGGGGGGGGGGGGGGCAAGATAGCTATGTGTAAGAATTGACAAAACAACACAAGAAATATGTAAAGGGGGTGGTGGTGGGGTGGGGGGGGGGGGGTAGTGTGTGAGAGGGGGTGTGAGGGGGGCAACATATATGTGTAAGAAGCTATGTGTAAGAAATTACCAAAACAACACAGATATATGTAAAAAACAATAAACATTAAAAATATTCCAGTTTCGAGCGTGGGGGTGGGGTGGAGGGTGGAGGGGGTGGGGGGGGGGGGGGGTGGGGGGGGGGGGGGGGGTGGGGGGGCAACATAGGTATTGTAAGAATTGACCAAATAACACAGAAATACGTAAAACTAAAAAGAGTTTCGTGTGTGTAAGGGGGGGGGGGGGGGGGGGGGAGGGGAGCAACATATGTGTGTAGAAGCTATTTGTAAGAATTGACCAAAAAACACAGAAATATGTAAAAAATAAATAAATATATATATAGTCTAGTTTCGAGTGTGTGGTGGGGGCAGGGGTGTGGGGGGTTGGGAGTGGCGGGGGAGGGGAGGCGATTGGGGGAAAGTGGGCTACATGTTTAAGAATTGACAAAAGCAACACAGAAAATTAATATGTAAAAAAAAAAAAAAAAGAGTTTCAAGTGGGGGGGGGGGAGCGGGGGGAGAGGAGAGAATGGGTTGGGAGG